>LBNU01004269.1:119574-149759 GCA_014162995.1 Artemisia annua | reverse complement strand
ACAGAGGTTATCAATGCACTAATATAAGTCACCAAAAACATCATCATATAGACTTTAATTGATGGGAAAGCAATTTTAAGGGGAGCAGTATGGCGGCCACAAGCCCGTCAATCCTGATGAATTAAAGCGTATTATTACAATAAAACAAAACTACTTAATGAATTAAATACATGCAGGACCTTCTTACAGCTCTAATATCTTCGTTTAGGGTGTGTCTTGTGATGCTTCTTCGACTGAGTTCGTCTCCTTAGGGTTTTGTTGCACACAAAATTCGTATATGTCTTAGGGTATTTATAGTTTCTGTCTGAGGGCATGATGCGGCACATCGAGTATGTAGATGCGGCGCATTGACTTAACTTCGCGTGGGGTCCAAGATTAATATATTCTGGAATATTCGTACACCACCTTCAGATGCGGCGTATCTTGATCTTGTATGCGGTGCATGTCCTTTAGTGTCTTGGATTGTATTTGGTGAAGTCTTGATAGTGATACGCTGTATGTCAGAAGTATAATGCGGCGTATCTGAAGTAGAACAAGCTTGATCTTCTTCGTTGACCAAAGTTTCATATGCGGCGCATGATAGAATTACATGCGGCGCATTCTTCAAAGTCAGGCAATGGTCTTCGAATTCATCTAAGTATGATATTGCGGCGTATTTGTTGAGAGAGATACGACGCATCTTTTTGATTTTGTAGACTTTTGACATCTTGCTAGTTTTGCTCCATAATTAGTCCAAAATCGCCAAATTTCACCAATTGCTTGTTTTTACCTGATAATTACTAAAGTAAACATTAAAGAATCGATTCTCATAAATAATATAATAAAACAAGTTAAATAAATAGGATAAATGATGATAATAATATGTACTTATTTGATGTCACCCTTCTTCCTTAATGCGAAAGATGTCGTAATAAACTTGTGTAATATTTTCTTCAGTACGGGTAAGCTCATTGAGTTCGGTAATCTTGATAGCAGCATATTCTTCTGTCGGTCCAAAGGAATACTTAATCACTTCAAATTTTTCAGCGGTAAAGGTTGGAGGTCTTTGATATGGTATCCCGAGAAGTCGACATTTTCTTTCTTGAATGATTCAATTTTCTCATTGACAAAGTTAGACTCTTGATTACAAATTAGATAATCCTCAAGCCCGTCTGTGAGTTTGTTATCATTTTCTTCATTTGATTTCGGAAGATCTTCCCCAATATTTTCAATAGGATGATAAATATCCTCACCACTTGATTCATAATCGCGTTGAAGTTTTTCCCATTCTTTGTGAAGTTTCCAATGTAATCTTCGGTCAAGCTTTGTATAATCATTAAAGCTCCTATGCACCCATTCCAAAAATGTTATGTTCTCGGGGTCACGAAGTTCCTTAAGTTCTTCGATTCTTGTTTTTTCTTGTAAAGCTTCGCTTTTTCTTTCACTATCTTCAACCAAATTATACCAACTGTAATCCACAAAGCTTACATCATTCCCGTTTCGTGTCATACCAATCAAGTTTCAGCCATTACAGATTCCTTCGNTCAATGCACTAATATAAGTCACCAAAAACATCATCATATAGACTTTAATTGATGGGAAAGCAATTTTAAGGGGAGCAGTATGGCGGCCACAAGCCCGTCAATCCTGATGAATTAAAGCGTATTATTACAATAAAACAAAACTACTTAATGAATTAAATACATTCAGGACCTTCTTACAGCTCTAATATCTTCGTTTAGGGTGTGTCTTGTGATGCTTCTTCGACTGAGTTCGTCTCCTTAGGGTTTTGTTGCACACAAAATTCGTATATGTCTTGGGGTATTTATAGTTTCTGTCTGAGGGCACGATGAGGCGCATCGAGTAAGTAGATGCGGCGCATTGACTTATCTTCGCGTGGGGTCCAAGATTAGTATATTCTGGAATATTCGTACACCGCCTTCAGATGCGGCGTATCTTGATCTTGTATGCGGCGCATGTCCTTCAGTGTCTTGGATTGTATTTGGTGAAGTCTTGATAGTGATACGCTGTATGTCAGAAGTATAATGCGGCATATCTGGAGTAGAACAAGCTTGATCTTCTTCGTTGACCAAAGTTTCATATGCGGCGCATGATAGAATTACATGCGGCGCATTCTTCAAAGTCAGGCAATGGTCTTCGAATTCATCTAAGTATGATATTGCGGCGTATTTGTTGAGAGAGATACGGCGCATCTTTTTGATTTAGTAGACTTTTGACATCTTGCTAGTTTTGCTCCATAATTAGTCCAAAATCGCCAAATTTCACCAATTGCTTGTTTTTACCTGATAATTACTAAAGTAAACATTAAAGCATCGATTCTCATAAATAATATAATAAAACAAGTTAAATAAATAGGATAAATGATGATAATAATATGTACTTATTTGATGTCATCAAATATCCCCCCACTTGAACTTTACTTGTCCCCAAGTAAACCTTAGATTTAAACTTATGAAAATGTGTCCTAAAAGGTATTAGGATTTATTTTTATCATTAAGCATGTATTCGTTTTATCATAATCACACAACCAAACACTTAACGAAGTAGAAACAAAATAATTTATCAATATCAAAATGATTCTAAATCGTTTAGTTGCTTAGTCGTGACGAANGATGTCATCAAATATCCCCCCACTTGAACTTTACTTGTCCCCAAGTAAACCTTAGATTTAAACTTATGAAAATGTGTCCTAAAAGGTATTAGGATTTATTTTTATCATTAAGCATGTATTCGTTTTATCATAATCACACAACCAAACACTTAACGAAGTAGAAACAAAATAATTTATCAATATCAAAATGATTCTAAATCGTTTAGTTGCTTAGTCGTGACGAATATTCTATCATAAGCTTGGCAAGCATACGCATCTCCCCCACTAAAGCTAAAGAGTAACAAGTCTAAAGTGGTAAAGGGGTTTTGAGGCTTAAGGGTTGAACCTAGCTTCGTTTAAACATCTCCTGTATAAACTTAGTAGATCACTGGCGCGAGTCCTCGACGCTTCAACTAACGGATGGTCACTAGTGCACTTCTTGGATCGCTGGCGCGTTATTTGCATAACGGATGGTCACCAAGTCACACACTAGATCGCTGGCGCGTTAGTCAATTAATCTAATACTCGGATGGTCACTACCTTATTCATACATTTAACATTCTTACTTAGCCATCATCATATCCGGATGCTCGACAGCTAACAACGAATACAACAATACGGTTGGGTAGGGATAACATTTAGGATATAAATTGGTGTAAAATGAAAAATAACAAAACAAATAGATTAAAATCCTAAGTGTGGTTAACTACTTTCCCAACCATCCCATGAATAAGACTCATATCATTGAATAACTCACGCTTTTGACTCATATAAATCACGTTTTAGGTAGACACGAATTAAACTCAATAAAATCTTAAACAAAGAATAAACCTTAGTTGGCGTTCCCATAACGGCCAACTCCCATTCAATACATAAATATAGTACAACAACAAATAGTGGTGATATCTACCACTTAATACAAAACTTTACATAAGTTGGTTAATAACAAACTTCCAACTTTTTCTCTTTTCTTTTTCTTTTCTATTTTTTTCGATTTTTTAACATAGATGTGTAAAATTTCACAACTTTTCAATCACGATTTTTCCGGATAATTCTTCCATACTTTTCATAACTTTCAGAAATAACTGTAATAGTGAAAGTAATAAACACACGAAAAATAAACTAAAATTATACAATATGTACTTTCACTCCAATTGCATTGTGCAATTTCCCGAGCTAACCAAAGATAATGAATTACGCATGCGAACACAGGTAATGTAAGGAAACACACTTTGCCTAAAGTAACTAACTACGGACTTTAATCTACAGGGTAGGCTAAGGTGTAAGGGTGTAACAAAATATTTTAACAAAGGTGTAATAAACGAAAGGAATGGCTCTGAGGGTTTTTCTAGGGGTATCTTACTCTAAAAATGAGAGTAAACAAAAGGGTTATACGGGGGTTAACTAACCAATATAGTTAGTTAATATTACATAACATGTATAGGCTTTTTGGGTGTAATCCTAGAATTTTACCAAGTTTGTTGGCATAAATATTACGATATTTAATCTAAACATCCTCTTCATGTTTTGATGATGACAAAGATGTAAGTTACAACACATAACGTAAAGTGCTTAAGTTACTTGTGATCACAAATCATCTATGCATTCATACGTCAACATCTTTCGACATCTCAACGTCTCGAGTATGCTTCAACAATCACTTAAGATATGAATAAACAAATGTCTAATACATTTTATGATCAAAGAGATTTTATTTTGACACCACAAATTTTATAAAATGTTATAAACATTTTATATATTTTAGAAAAACACTTTTGGTATTTAAAGGAAAATGTTTAATTCAAAATAAATATATGAATTCAAATTTTTAACCAAAAACAGTTAAAATTTCACTAGATAAACTTTCCCCAGAAAAAGACAATTTTTTTGACCGTTTCGACTGGGCGGCCCCCCCTTAATTTTAAGGGGGCCGACACCTATTTAAGGGGGCCGACACGCTCCTGTTGTCAGAAATGATTCCCTATAAATACTGTTTCATTTCTGCAATTTTTCTCAACCTTTTGCACTAAAATTTTCAGTCCCAATCCTTTCTAAACATCCTTCTAAATCCTTTTATCATAAGATTATAAGCTTTTGTTTCAAGTGATTCAATCCTTCACTACTCAAAGTGCAAGAGAAGAATACTTCTTATCATCAAGTCAAAGAAGTATTAGAGTCTAGTTAGTATTGATGTGAAGTTGTAGAAATAAGTTATGTAAGTACATGTAATAAGTAGATCAAGATGATCTTACTTAGTAGTGAGTCAATGGGTGAGTAAGAAGAGGTGGGAAGAAGTTGTATTGTGAAGAAGTCATGTAGTCATGAAGAAGTAGTGGCATGAAGTAGTCGAGTAGTTGTGAAGAAGTCGTATGTAGAAGTTGTGTAGTGATCGAAGTCGTGTCGTGAGTTTGGTCCTAGCTAGCATTAGGACTCGACATTTTGCTTGGTGTCGTTAAACGGTGTAAGCAAAGGTGTGTACGGTTTTCTCCGCCAAAAGGGAGCTTGTTGAGTAGTGTTGTGAACTCTCGAGTAGGTGACTCGGGGAGTGGAGTAGGGCAAGGAAGGTGTCCTTGTAGCCGAACCATTATAAATCATCGTGTCCGGTTTGCATCTTCTTTCTCTTATCTCTTTACATTTATTCTTGCATTTATCGCTTTATATCTATGCTTGCAAATATGTGTTGGTTGTTGCTTATATTGTCATGATGATTGATTGTGCTATAGTTACAAGTTAATATTGTGATGGTGTATATAATTATATGATATGATCTAATAGATTATTATTCACACTTCTCATATTGAGTTTAACTTAATAGATGATTTGATACAAATCATTTTAAGATTTTAAAAAGGAAAACTTTAATCAAAGATTTTGAAACAAACATTTTATAAAACGAAAAAGAGGGAAAACTATTCAACCCCCCCTTCTAGTTTTCCACAAAGTTAGACAAGTCACTCAAATTATATCAATAATACTCATTATAGTGGTCTCAAATAGTATACAAGCCAAGTTCTAAAGTTTACAAGTCACCGGCACACTAAAGTTTATAATTTTTGGAAGAAATAAGGTTATGGGTACGGCTAAGTAATTTAGACTTAAACAAAAACATGCTAAAAATTTTAAATTTTGATATATATTAAGTGCATTTTAAGCGTATTTTGAAAAGTTTGGGACAAGTAAACGTTCTAATTCTCAATCCCCCCACTTAAGTTAAACAATGTCCTCATTGATTGTATTAAAAGTTAAAAACTGGAAAATAAAAGAATTAGAACGGAAAAACTCCCTGAGATTTGCTTGGCATGATCCTCCATTATGCGTTTATGAGCAAAACCTACTTTCTTGTGGATGAGAGGCGTTTAAGCTCAATGAATGATGTTTCCACAGAAAGTACAGGAATCTATTATGCCACCAAGAATTTAACACACCTGAGTTAAGAAGGTTACAACTTGCATAATTCGTTAGTAGTTAGTGAAAACAAAACTAAAAATAAAAAACTGTAAATCATCAGGTCAGTCGATACGCTGCATCCTATAAAAGAGGATGCGCCGTATCGAGCCTGGAATTAATACGAATCAGAAAATAGATGTGTCACATCCTTAACCAGGGATGCGCCGCATTAAATAAACTGATAGAAAGTTTTAAAAGAAAATAAAAATGCAGAAAAATAAAATGGATATGACCTATGCAGATGATACGCCGCATCCTATGAGGGAGATGCGCCGCATCTTCTGCAGGTCTGACAGACTCGACACAAACAGAAAAATAAGATAAAAATCCGGGTTGTGTCCCGGTCAGCACTTGTCTTTATTCCAGAGTCTTCAAGTTAGACTCACGTTCAGCTCCTATTTTGTTCTTGTTACGTGCCACCCTTCTTCCTTAATGCGAAAGATGTCATAATAAACTTGTGTAACATTTTCTTCAGTACGGGTAAGCTCATTGAGTTCGCTAATCTTGATAGCAGCATATTCTTCTGTCGGTCCAAAGGAATACTTAATCACTTCAAATTTTTCAGCGGTAAAGGTTGGAGGTCTTTGATATGGTATCCCGAGAAGTCGACATTTTCTTTTCTTGAATTATTCAATTTTCTCATTGACAAAGTTAGACTCTTGATTACAAATTAGATAATCCTCAAGCCCGTCTGTGAGTTTGTTATCATTTTCTTCATTTGATTTCGGAAGATCTTCCCCAATATTTTCAATAGGATGATAAATATCCTCACCACTTGATTCATAATCGCGTTGAATTTTTTCCCATTCTTTCTGAAGTTTCCAATGTAATCTTCGGTCAAGCTTTGTATAATCATTAAAGCTCCTATGCACCCATTCCAAAAATGTTATGTTCTGGGGGTCACGAAGTTCCTTAAGTTCTTCGATTCTTGCTTTTTCTTGTAAAGCTTCGCTTTTTCTTTCACCATCTTCAACCAAATTATACCAACTGTAATCCGCAAAGCTTACATCATTCCCGTTTCGTGTCATACCAATCAAGTTTCAGCCATTACAGATTCCTTCGTTCCTCCAGTCAAAACTTGGCCATTAACAAGTTCCGTCCTTGAAGCGAATAGGCTCACAGCTATGTACCAATTCATCGTAGTATACTGGTTTATTGGAAACCCATGGAACTTGATCGTTCCATTCATATAACCAAGTATTCTTGAATGCTTCAAAAGTTTTGAACCCCGGCAAGTCTCCAGTGAACACATCAGTATCAATTTTCAACAAATAGTTAAATTCGTTAAATTCCTGGCATAGAGGGGTTTCATAATCAAACAAGTTTGTCTCAATTCTAAACAATTCACCCTCCTCATCTTCCATCTCTTCTTCGTCATTCCCTGCTCTCCAATAAGTCCAAAGTTCATTCTTCAGAGTTGAACTCATTTTTCCAGGGTAACGAAACTTAGATTTCAACCAACATGTGAATTCAGGGCTAAATTTTTCCAGAAACTTAATATTAAGCTCAACCCAACTGGTAATGGCTTTGTTTGGTTTACTGTTTAGCCAACACGTTGCCTCCCCGGCTAGTGTAAATGGAAAGACAAGAAGCATGAATCAGTTATAGGTCATATTCTTAGTCTTGTAGAGGTTAGCAATTTCAAGGATTCTTTCCATGTATTCATTATCTTCTTCATTTTCTAATCCACAAAAGGTATTATCTTGCAGTAACTTGAGAAATTGACCTCTCACAACAAACCAGTTGTTCCCATTCGGCCTTGTTCTAACAATATCAGAGTGGTAGTCCGAATTGGTATTGTTCATGTATTCCTCCACGGTTGTAATTTTCGTCATTGTTTCTGTTTCTACTTCCTCCTCTTCTTGTTCAGAAAAATAATAAAGCTCAAACGAACTTGAAAGATCAAGGCTTTTTGTGTTGAAAAGCCTCCTAAGTGAATGAAAGGTTCGTTCAGGATCTTCGTATAGTGTAATTAAGTTCTTAGTTGAACTTCTGGTCATGCACTACCTGAAATCATCACAAAAGCATCAGTAGGGTATGTTCAAGAAAGTAAAATATCAAAAAATTAACAACGAAAATGGAATACAAAGAATAAAAGTTGCTGATATCTGTAGGTGATGCGTCGTATCATCGAAAAAGGATACGTTGTATCTGTTTTCGTTAAAATCAAATCAGACTTTTATTCAGAAAACCGATACGCCGCTTTTGAAGTAGAATGCGCCGTATCTTATTAAATATCAAAAATCGATTATATTTATAAAAATTTAAATGCACCGCATAAGCAGAAGCTAATGCGCCGTATTTTCGTTACGTTTCAAAATACAAGATTTTTGATTTAGTAAATGCGCCGCATCGATAAAAATCGATGCGTCGCTTCTATTTAATTAATTCAAAAATTATTTTTAATTAATATACAATACGCCGTATTTGTGAAAACAGAGGCGTCGCATGGCGTTAGGGTTTCGAAAATTTTTCTTATTTAAAACAGAATACGTCGTATCTTGGTGAAAAGATGCGTCGTACTCGAATTATTAAACGCGTTGTATTTATAAAAAGTTAAAACGCAATACGCCGTATCTGAGAATCAGATGCGCCGTATCGTTTTTATCAGCACAATACAACGACATCAGTTATGCAGAAAAACAAAGAAAAATAAAATAAAAACGAAATACAAAAAATAAAAACACACAAAAACAATAAACATGTAAATTATACAATGAATGCAATCTAACTAATATACAACCAAGTTACAATCTATTATACAACAAAGTTAGTGGTTAGAATCTACAAACCTAATAAAAAGAAAAATCTAATTAAAATTCTAATCAGATTAACAGATAATAACAATTCACTCCCCGGCAGCGGCGCCAAAAACATGATGCGGTGTCGCGTGTCATTTCGGTTTAGCAGTATTAATGCCTACTCAAGTTTTAAATTTATATTTAGCCGACTTATCAATAACACACACACTTAACGAGCAGTGTACCCGGTCAGTACGAATATAATGGTAAGTAGAGTGTCGATCACTAAGAGTGGAACGTATTATCTAGTCAACCTAATCAGTATTTTAATATCCTAAGTTAGTTTTACAGTCTAATCTAACGAAAGGGGGTTCAGCCTGAGAGACTGGCACAGTTTGGTTATTATTAAACAGTAAATTAAACTAAGAGCACGAAACAGCGAATAGCAAACACGTATACAGATAGATAATAGAAGCAGAAGAAGGCCTGTCCTGATAGTTAAGTAGCTTGTCACTTGTTTTATTGCTAGTCCTATATGAAGCATATCGTAATCTAATCTGCTCGTTGGATCTCATTATATCAGCGAGTAAACCCTTAATGATCACTTATGCCTATCCTACTTATCTAAAGACATCAGCTTAAGCAGGCGAGGAGCAGGTATGGAAGCTCACAAGCTCAGCTAGACACAGAGGTTATCAATGCACTAATATAAGTCACCAAAAACATCATCATATAGACTTTAATTGATGGGAAAGCAATTTTAAGGGGAGCAGTATGGTGGCCACAAGCCCATCAATCCTGATGAATTAAAACGTACTATTACAATAAAACGAAACTACTTAATGAATTAAATACATGCAGGACCTCCTTACAGCTCTAATATCTTTTTTTAGGGCGTGTCTTGTGATGCTTCTTCGACTGAGTTCGTCTCCTTAGGGTTTTGTTGCACACAAAATTCGTATATGTCTTGGGGTATTTATAGTTTCTGTCTGAGGGCACGATGCGGCGCATCGAGTAAGTAGATGCGGCGCATTGACTTAACTTCGCGTGGGGTCCAAGATTAATATATTCTGGAATATTCGTACACCGTCTTCAGATGCGGCGTATCTTGATCTTGTATGCGGCTCATGTCCTTCAGTGTCTTGGATTGTATTTTGTGAAGTCTTGATAGTGATATGCCGTATGTTAGAAGTATAATGCGGCGTATCTGGAGTAGAACAAGCTTGATCTTCTTCGTTGACCAAAGTTTCATATGCGGCGCATGATAGAATTACATGCAGCGCATTCTTCAAAGTCAGGCAATCGTCTTCGAATTCATCTAAGTATGATATTTCGGCGTATCTGTTGAGACAGATACGGCGCATCTTTTTGATTTTAGTAGACTTTTGACATCTTGCTAGTTTTGCTCCATAATTAGTCCAAAATCTTCAAGTTTCACCAATTGCTTGTTTTTACATAAGAATTACTAAAGTAAACATTAAAGCATCGATTCTCTTTAATAATATAATAAAACAAGTTAAATAAATAGGATAAATGATGATAATAATATGTATTTATTTGATGTCATCATGTACTAGATTGGTACATTTGAAAAAGTAAGCTATTTACTCAAGTATTAAATATGTCACGTAGGCATTTTTTCCGGTTTTCAAACTTTTTTCCCGGTAACCGGTAACTTTTGGGTAGAATGGAACAAAAAATGATAGTTCGTTACATTAAGTGGGACAAAAAAATAGTACGCGTACTAGATCGGAACATTTGAAAAAGTACGTTGCTATTATACGGTCAAATCCCAAACATATTTCGATGGACTGGGTGCATTTAAGATGACTTTAGAAAAACTCGACATTTTTTTCAAAAATTAACACTACATTGAAAAAATTCATGGGGTGCACAAGCACTCGTGGGAACCCCCTGGGTCCGTCCCTGGTCACATTAACATGACAAATGATCATCCAATGGTTTTAAATTGTTAACTTGTATAAACAACAGTAAATTTCACACCCTTAATTCCGTCCGGTTCTAGGTTTTCATTTTCACCAAAATCGTTTTTTTTATTTTTCTTATTTTTTTTGGTTTCTTGTTCGAGGACCTAACTTAGCTTAATTTAAGTTATCTGTATGCATAGAAAGGTTAAATATGTGATATACGGATATGTGCCTCTTAGAGGGCCAAGAATCAATGTTTTTAAGAACTTTAATTAAATAATAATAATAACTAGATAATTTTATTACACGTGAAAATTTGAGTCAATTCATTTCAGATGGTCTTGTGGATGTTCCTGTCATGGAAGTTGACCAAAATGAACACTTTTCAAGGGTTGCGGTGGCTGGCCCAAATCAGCCACACGCAAAATGTTAGTCCTTTCATGAAACTGTCAGGGAATTGGGCGATCCCTGAGAGTTTCAAACTTACGAGAACTCAATAGGGTTCATCGCTGATATGTGCTTATTCACATATCTTTTATTCACCATTATTAGACTATTATAGACCAAAAACTAACGTTCAAAGCCAAAGATATAGTGTTTTTGTGTTTATGACTGTGCAGGTAAGGATATTGCAAAAACATCATGAAAAGCAACCTAAAAGCCCAAAACGAGCACGAGATTTGGAAAAGAGTCAAGAAGCCGAGTCAAAGATGAAATTTACTCAAGTAAAGCCCGTGACGATGTTTTCATTACTTAAAGGCTCGTGAATATGAAAGAGATACTTAATCGAAGATTAAAGATGATTATCATGTATAAGCTTCCCAAACTCGAGCAAGTGGTCACTTTTATATCATTGAAGACTTTTTGAAGACTCGTTAACATATTCCTCAAGATTACAAGGACTTAAGTTTACTTTTTAGAAGTCGTTTAGTAGTGTAATGAAAGTTTATGTGTTACTTTCATGAACAAATAGAGTTAAGGGGGCTAGATGTAAAAGGAATCCACCATGGAAACCTTAAATACCCACCCCTAGTCTTCATTTGAGAGGAGAGTAGCTTAAGTTAGTGTAGCCTTAATTAGTTTCTAGCTTATTTTCCAAATTGTAGTGTAATTTTCTTTATGCAAGCTTTTAACTTTATGTCTTAATCTTCTTATTTTGCTTATTTCTTAGCTTATTGCAACCTTTCTTTTATTGCTTTTCATCTTATTCAAGCTTCTTTACTTCTATCTTGATCACAATAAGCTCATATAAGTCTTGCACCACCTTTGCATGAAAAGAAATTTTCGTGCCTTATGAATATGACTTGAGCTTATTTGGGTTTTGCTAGCTTGCAAAAGCTTATATTACGTTTTACTTTAGCTTATTTAAGAGTTTACAAATCGTTGTTTTGGATTTTCAAGCTTTCTTTTGTGTTTAAACTAGCTTTTTAGTTACTAGCCCTAGAAATATGTTTAGCTTATTTTGAATTCATTGAGCTTCTTTAGCTTATTTTGGTGGTTTGTTTTGCTTAATATTGAGTCTCAATAAGTTTCTAATAAGTTTCCATAAAAAGTTTCACGTAAAAATATTTTCGTTCCTTTAAAAATCCAGAATAGCGAGTATAGTTTAGGGTCTAGCGAGTATGAGACTTAGGGTTTAGAGAGTATGGTCTTTTCTTTTTGATCCTAGCGAGTTTCATAAGTACCCAGCGAGTTTGCTGTTGTGGCTAGCGAGTATCATAACTTGGCTAGCGAGTATGGTTTGAAATCCAGCGAGTATGGTTCTAAACTTCCAGCGAGTTTCATTTTGATTTTAGCGAGTATGGTCCCTAGCGAGTTTCATGTCTAGCGAGTTTCATGGTAGCGAGTATGGTTTTAAAGAAATGTTAGCGAGTTTCATTTTTAAGTTCTAGCGAGTTTGGTTTTAGAAATTACCTAGCGAGTATCATAGTTTGATTGTTAGCGAGTTTCAGTTTTTTTTTGCGAGTTTGAGTTTTGTCCACTTTAGTTTTCGAGTCTTAATCTCTTTTGTGTCGTGTCTTGTTTACTTCTAAAGCCGAGCTAGGCGTATTTACACTCCATCGTTTATCGAGTGGAGTTTTCTTTAATTCATTTCTTACCGTTACCCTGTCGAATTTTCGTTAAACCTTTTTAACCTAGCTTATTTTTCTAGTTTTATTTTCACTTAAACGTTTACTTTACCTTTAATTAATTAAATCTAAAATCTCTAAAACATTTTCTTTCTTACTTTCTTATTTCATTTTCTTTACATTTTATTCAACTTATGTTATCTTTTATCGTTCAACTTATTTCTTTCATTCTCGTACTGTATTTCTTTTAAATTTTAAACAAGTTTCGTAGTATAACTAAATCCAAATCACGTTTTTTAAACCCATTCATCTCACATAACTCACGACTTGAGTGACAAGATCAATTTCAACCCTCGTTGGGACTACGACCCGTGGTTAACAAGCTTCACCGCTTGGTTCTACCTCGATCAATTTTTCACGCAATGTAATCACATCAATCGCCCAGATGTGGTTTTCCTTATGGAAACCAAGAATAAACAAGAGAAGTTGGAAAAGATTCGGTCCTCTCTACACTTAGAAATGCTTATTATGTTGATCCTATTGGACATTCTGGTGGTTTGGCTCTTTGGTGGACTTATTCAATTAATTTGAATGTTACTTTCGGAAACAAAAATCTAATAGTTGTTCAAGGGACCCTTTCTGGTGGATCTCACATGTCATGTTTGTCTATATGTTTTTTGTATGCTCCTCATGTCTGACTCTCACGTACTCGTGTATGGAGTTCAATTACTCGTCAATCTTCTGCCAATGTGCCTTGCTTAATTATTTGTGACCTTAACTTGATAGGCGATTTTGGAGATAAACAAGGGGGGTCTACTAGTTGCTTGCAACACATTGAGGAGTTTCAAGAGTTCACTTCTACCGCTGGTTTAATTGACATTCCTTTTACTGGGATGAAGTATACATGGTCTAATAAGAGGTGTGATGGAGAAAACATTCGTGAGCGCATTGATCGTGATCTTGGGAACATAGAGCTCTTTGAGGCTTGTCCCTTTCACACTCTTCTTCACAAGCCCCTCATTGGGAGCGATCATGCTCCTCTTATTTATTGTTCCCATGTGTCTCAGAAAAAGAGAAGGCGTGATTTGCTTTCATTTTGAATCTATGTGGACGACTCATGAACAATGTGAAAATACAATAAGAGAGGCTTGGTCAACCAACTCCGAAGATAACCAACCAGTGGGGTTCATGCATAAATTGTCTCAATGTGCAGACCATCTTACAAAAATGGAGCAAAGGTACTTTTGGCAATAATAGAAAAAAGATAGCTGATCTCACCCGAGAAATTGAAATAAGTCAGAACCTTCCAAACACAACAGTGAACTTTAACCGACAAAAGTTGTTGTTACAGGATCTAGAGTTAACTTGGTTGCGTGAAGAAATGTTCTGGCATCAGAGGTCCCGTGTTAATTGGTTAAACTACGGGGACCGTAACTCCAGGTTTTTCATCTTTCGGCTCTCCATCATGGACAAAACTAAAGAAACTAATCTCAGGTCTAAAAAACACAAGAGGGGAATGGGTGTTCGACCAAAGCGACATTCAAAGCCTTGTCCGTGATCATTTTGGTGCCATTTTCACAACTATCGGCCCGCGTGATTTTGAGGAAATAATTGACGTGCTCAACCCAGTTGTATCTGATGAAATGAATTCTGATCTACAAGCTCCGGTTAGTGATGTGGAAATTTACAAGGCTGCAAAACAACTTGGTGGTCTAAAAGCCCCAGGTGAAGACGGATTCTCTGGTATTTTTTACCAGAAATATTGGCATGTGGTCGGCGCTTCAGTATGTAAGGTTGTTCGGTCCTTCTTTGAGACAGGGGAGATGCTACAAAACTTAAATAAAACTTTTGGTCATATTAATCCCCAGAACTTCTTTTCCGGAGACCTTAATCCATTTCCGACCAATCAGCCTTTGCAATTTTATATACAAGATCATCTCAAAGGCATTGATGAGCAAAGTTATCTCCCCGCAACAATCCGCTTTTATCCCTGGCCGTCAAATTCAAGATTGCATGGCGGTTGCTCATGAGGCTTTTCATTATATCCGTCACAAAAAACATGGCAGTCAAAATGTCATGGCCCTAAAGCTTGACTTAAACAAAGCCTTTGACAAAGTTGAATGGGATTTCCTTTTAGCCACTTTAAGGAAAATGGGATTTGGAAATGTCTGGTGTAAATGGATTTATGCTTGCTTAACATCGTATTAGTTGGAGTTTATGGTGAACGGGGAATCAGTTTGTGTTATTAAACCACAACGTGTGCTTCGTCAAGGAGATCCCATTTCTCCATATCTCTTCATTATAGTTGCTGATGTTCTATCACGTCAAATCTCCAAAGCAATGGAATCTCACTCTCTTTCTAGAATCAAAATGGCTCGTACTTGCCCAATTATTTCTCATATCTTTTTTGCTGACGAATCCCTTTTTTTCTTAAAAGCTTCACAAGCTGAATGTTGGACTTTGATTCGTCTTTTCAATCTATATTGTCACGCCTCAGCTCAAAGTGTAAATTTCGATAAGTCATCAGCTTTCTTCTCTCCCAACACGCTATCTTTGTTATGTAAAGATATTTGTGATGCGCTCCAAGTCCAACAAATGGATTCTAAAGATAAATACTTAGGCCTGCCTTCGGTCTATGGCAAACATAAGGGAGAGTTATTTGATTTCTTGTTGGAAAAAGTTCTTTTAAAGATGCAAGGTTGGAAGCAGAAACTACTCTCTCAAGCTGGTAGTGAAATTTTAATCAAGTCAGTCATTCAGGCCATTCCAAGTTATGTTATGTAATGTTATCTTCTTCCGAAGAATCTCTTGAATAAGCTTATGGCATATGTCCGAAGGTTTTTCCGGGGTGGTGATTCTTATGAACGTCATATACACTGGAAAAGTTGGTTTTCGAGACTTGGAAGAATTTAATACAGCTCTCCTAGCTAAACAAGGATGGAGGCTTCTTATGAACCCAACCGCGTTATGGGGTAAAGTTCTTAAAGGCCTCTATTTTCCTAATTGTGGATTTCTTGTAGCAAAGAAGGGTTCTCATCTATCATGGCTTTGGAGCAGTGTTCTTCACGGGCGTGATCTGTTTCTTCAAGGTGTGAGATGGCAAGTTGGTAATGGTACTATACGAACATCTATTTTTGGACTCAAAAATGGATTCCGTACTCTAATGATTTTTGTGGAAAACTAGAAGGGGGTTGAATAGTTTACCGGTTTTTAAGTTATTTATCTTTTGAAACTTTACGTTTAATCAAAGATCTAAACTACAAGACAATATATGATATGCAAGAGTAACGAAAGAAACAATCAAACCACAACACGATAGTTTATCGTGGTTTGGCTACAAGGACTCTTTTTCCTTGCCCTACTCCACGCCCCGAGTATCCAACTCGAGAGTTTCTTTCACTAGTCAACAAGCTCCTTTCACCGGCGGAGAAAACCTTACACATCACTTACACAAAAGATTACCGACACAAAGCTAGATGTCGAGTTCTTTTACAAGGGTACAACCACTCCCGCCACACTATGTATTTTAAGGCCTAAAATACTAACTGATCACTACTTAAAGTACACAATGAATAGATGTATAAACCACTAGTTTACACAAGACTAAGCTAACAAGACTTGCAACGTTATGTTGAACCTTGTAACTTTTGGTATGAACTTGTGATCTTCTTTGCTACAAAAGATCTCACACAAATGAAGTGTTAATGAGTTAGATGAATGTAATGAGAATGTATGTGTAAATTATAATGAGAAGTGATGGTTGATTTCTTGCAAGTGGTTTGGTATTTATACCCAAACAAGTCAGCAGCCTGGCGGATACGGCGGAACCAAAACGTGGGTTCCGTCCGTGTACTCCCAAGGTTCCGCCAGGTCTGACAGGCTAATGTGCAAGAAATATTTCCATATCAAGCAATGTCACATCCATGTTTCTTCAAGTCAAACACACAATAGATAGAGTAAGAATGTTTCTAAAATGTGTAAGAGACATTATGGATAGTCAACTAAGAAAGCTTTTCGTAAATGCTCATGATGCATGTCATGATGTCATGTACATTTTCTATTTTAGGAAATATGAAAAGGTTATGTTTTATATGAAATGTAAATGTGGCAAATGTTTATATGAAATAAAGTCTAGTTATGCAAGACTTAAACTATAATCATGTTTTACTAAAAACTAAAGTTTACACTTTGTCGTTAACAAAACTTAGCAAAGATCGTAAAATATAAATAACGTTTTTAGGCGATATTTGTATTAACAATCTCCCCCTTTTTGTTGATGACAAAACATAAACTTTATTTTTAAGTGAATCACTAATTCTAGTGTTAAGTCTTTAAAAGTTTTTATTTAACTTGTTTTATTCAATTGATGAGAAATCATTTTAAGTTTATAAGTTTAAATATATTTTCTCCCCCTTTTTGTCGAAACAAAAAGAAGAGTCGCGAAGCGGAAAAATGCAAGTGCTCCCCCAAAATGGAGTGCCAAGTTAGGAAACATGGATTTTAAACCTACAACACTAGAGGTTAGTTGGTGAGAATAGTACATGATAAATTGTGTAGTCATAACACAATATGAGAAATATAAGCAACCATATCACAATCACAAGTCATATATGATCACCCAACAATGCAAACAAAATAGTAGAAAAGATGTCATTCCATGTAAAATTTGACTTTGGAAAAAGTCAAAAGACTAGAAAATGAAAAATTCCTTCCTACTTCTAGAAATAAAATGAAAATAAAGGAAAAGTGAAAAATAACTAAGAAAATGAAAGTCCTACTTCTATAAATGGAAGTCTCCCAACAAATTCTTAAATGGGGCAAAGCCTCTATAGTACGCTCTAAGAGTCGTTTGGGTGTGAGAGAGCATCCAAACGTTCAAGAATGTGTTGTAGAGCAAAGCGGGTTTCATTTTGGACTTGGTGGAGCATGATTTTTATGCTCTCACTTATTTTAGCCGTCCGCTCACAATGTGAGCAACCATGGCGGGGATTGGGTAGGATGTGATCATGGGATGATGGCTGAGGTGGTGGAATGGTGGCGGTTTCTTTGGTGGAGGATGGGTTTGCAATGGATGCAAGCAAGGTGGTTTTGAAACTCCATGGCTTGATGGAGATGATTGTCCACTATGCTTTTGAAAGCATAAGTTGTCAAGGCGGTCGTTGATCTCCTCGTTGGAGTTTGGAGGGTTGTTCCATAACGACGCCTCAATTTCCTCATATGAGGGAAAGAGGGACTTAAAGTGTTGGGAATGGGATTGTGGTTGTGATACTTGAGGTTGTGGTGGTTGGTGTTGTTCTAAGTGAGGTTCTTCATAGAGAGGTCCATGGATGTCTTTGTAGATGGGGTGAAAGAACAAGGGTTTAGGTTGTGAAGGTTGTTCTTGTGGTGGTGGTTCTTGTTCAAAAGGGACATTGGGCTTAAAGAAGGCCCGGGTGTGTTCATGTGCCATTTCCTTGATTGAATCAAATGAAGGCAATGGTGGTGAATTTGTTGATTGTTGTGGAAGATCCTCAAGATCATCTAGAAATGGATTTGGTGATGTTGGTGGAGTTCCAAAAAGCTCCATTGGCTCAAGTTTTGGTGATTTGGGTGGTGATGGTGTCTTGGATAGTTGTGTTGGAGCCGGTGGTGGACTTGGGTCAATGGGTGTTTTGGTTGGAGGTGGAGTGGTGATAACATAGTTGAACTTTGGTGATGGTGTGGGAGTTGCAAGATTGAGGAAATTTTCGTCTTTGATTGGTGAGGAGATGATTAGTGGTGATTCATCTGAAGATGATGAGCTAAGGTTGATGGTAGTGTTACAACAAAAGGGTTTGACACTTATTCGTGCGGTTCTCCTGATGGGTCGAGATGGTGGAGAGGTGATTGTTGACTTTGTCATTGTCAAAAGTTGGGTTAGAAGATGATTTTCAGAGATTAAGATGGTGATGGTGTGATTTGAAAGTGTTCTAAGATGGTCAAATTTATAGAGTGGAAGAAATGTGGAAAGGAGTGTTTGGATTTGATGTGTTACCATAAAAAATTTGAAGTTTCTAATGATTTGGAAGAGTTATGAAGGTTGTCAAATCATTGGAAGTCAATCCAATGAAAATGGTGGAGTAAGAAGACCAAGATATGCACTAAATGCTTAGTGGTCTTGTCATAATGATTTTGATCAGATGTTCCACGGATACTGATGAGACGAAAAATGTTACGTTTTTAGGGGTCGGTTTGAGTCCTAATTCGTATGTTTTTGGTTTGGATTTCGGCCAAAGTCGTTTCTTTTCTCATTTTAGGTACTTTTGAAGGGAAAATCACAAAAGAAGCATTTTCGGGCGTTTTCAGAGTGAAAAAGTGCGGAAAACAACAAAAACTCAAAAGACCTTGAAGATTACTGAAGGTGACGCCGTCACACTCTACTAAGTGACGCCGTCAGGAACAAGTGAAGTCCAGAAGTGGAAAAAAGACTCGTGACGATCCAGAGAGTTCGTAGTGTAAATTGTGACGCCGTCAACCAAGGCCGTCAGATCTAGAACCAGCAATTATGACCACAGGTGTGGGAGTTGCAAGATTGAGGAAATTTTCGTCTTTGATTGGTGAGGAGATGATTAGTGGTGATTCATCCGAAGATGATGAGCTAAGGTTGATGGTAGTGTTACAACAAAACGGTTTGACACTTATTCGTGCGGTTCTCCTGATGGGTCGAGATGGTGGATAGGTGATTGTTGACTTTGTCATTGTCAAAATGTTGGGTTAGAAGATGATTTTCAGAGATTAAGATGGTAATGGTGTGATTTGAAAGTGTTCTAAGATGGTCAAATTTATAGAGTGGAAGAAATGTGGAAAGGAGTGTTTGGATTTGATGTGTTACCATACAAAATTTGAAGTTTCTAATGATTTGGAAGAGTTATGAAGGTTGTCAAATCATTGGAAGTCAATCCAATAAAAATGGTGGAGTAAGAAGACCAAGATATGCACTAAATGCTTAGTGGTCTTGTCATAATGATTTTGATCAGATGTTCCACGGATACCAAGGAACCTTATGGAGGGTTCCTTGCCTTATGGGAAAGGGTTCCTTGGGTTAGATATAGTTGAATTTGATTTTTGGCGGGAAATGGGTTTCTATTGGTTTGTATTGCTAAGAATGATCCTAATTTACTTAAAAACTAATTAGGAGTGAGTTTTAAACTAAAAGGGATGATTTGGAGTTGTGAGAAAGTTAAAATTCAAAAAATTGAAACTAGTTTCTGCAGAGCATTGGCGGAACCAATCGATAACATAGGCGAAACCCTACTTTGGGTTCCGTCTGGTCCGTTGGGCCAAAAATAGGTTTACCCAGAAAATGCACTGGCGGAACCCTATTTTTGGTTCTGCCAGTTCCGCCAAGGGTTTGGTAGTAGACAGAACAGTTTTACGGGGGTCGAGACGAAATCCAATTTTCCCGAAAACTCTTGGAACATAAAATTTAAGCTATATCTGGTTAGGAAATGCAAAAACTGAATGTAGAAACACTCTTACCGATAAACTTTTATCGGAGGGTCCTATACTTAGTGAAATTTAGCATAAACTTGAAATTTTGACAACATATCAAATATCGTCTTCCTGCATCATTGTTAGTTCAAACATGTTCCAAACAACATAAAATATTACTACAAGTACATAAATCCATAGAGCATAGAGTTAAACATTCAAATTGTTCAAATAACCCCTAGTGCCAAACACTCCCTACACATGCCCTCATTGCCGATCCATCTTCTTATTAAGCTTGCCAAGAAACCTTCCAAAGCATTTGAACATCCCCTTAGTTTTCTTGAACTCCTCGGACTCGTTTGGGATGTTGGGAAGTTGTGAAATGTATTCAAGAGGTGGAAGCCTAGAGTTGGGTAGCCCGTCCTCTTCACTCATTGAAGATGAAGATGAGGAAGTAGGAGGATGGGGGCGTTTCCCTTGGGATACGGAGACTCTCTTATCACTAAGTGGAACAAATGTGTGTGGAATGAGAGAGTAGTCTAGGCGAAGGCCNTGTTGGGAAGTTGTGAAATGTACTCAAGAGGTGGAAGCCTAGAGTTGGGTAGCCCGTCCTCTTCACTCATTGAAGATGAAGATGAGGAAGTAGGAGGATGGGGGCGTTTCCCTTGGGATACGGAGACTCTCTTATCACTAAGTGGAACAAATGTGTGTGGAATGAGAGAGTAGTCTAGGCGAAGGCCTCTTGGGGTCAGAGGAATAGGAGCAATGTGCCTAAAGAGACGGGTCAAGAGCATTCCATATGGCATAGCCGTTGTGCCTTGCACGGGAATTTCGGCCATCCTTTTGGCCATGTAGTAGGCCAAGTTGAAGGGTTGCCTAATGGATAAGGAGTAGAGCATGTAGCTAAGGCAAACATTGATATGATCCCGGTTTCCTATGGTGCTAATGACATTGGCTCTAAGGACTTCTTCCCATTTCTTGAATTGAGGCTTGAGTTCATTGAGTTCCATACCATAGGGGTCTTTGTTCACCTCGTTCCCGGTACGGGTTCTCCTAGTGTTGGAAGTCCTAACAAAGAGATGCTTACGAAGTACATCCTTAGACACAAGAGGAGTATCATAAGGATGGATCCTATCCATGAGAGTGTCAAGGGTTGAGAGTGAATGCTTGTCGATGTAGATGCAAGTACCATGGTGTGGAATTCCTAGGATTTGAGCAAATTCATTGAGAGTGAAGGTGTATTGTTGCTACTAGCCATGAAGTTGATAGACATGTAACCATAATCATCCGTAGAAAGAGTGACGGATGCATAGAACTCTAGAATGAACCTAGGACAAATAGGCTCGTCGATTTCTAATAGGCAATCAAAGTTGATGGTGGCGAGTTCCCTATGGAGATTGGTTCCGGTTAGGAAGGATGGGTCAATGGTTCTACCCTCGTGGACATAACGCTTTTCAAGGGCTTTGAAGATGTTGATTTGGTTTGGGGTGAGGCCTTTGGTTTTGTGATGTTTAGGGAGGTACTTAAGGGTGTCTTTGTGATCGTAGTGAGTCACGGGAGGCATGATGATTCCTAGAAAAATAAAATATCACATTTTAGTCTATGTTACCGACTATTGCAATGTATATTTTCTAGTGTGTGCCTATATGAAAACCATGTGGAGGTGCGGTTATCTTGACTCATTTTGATGCTCAAAACGTTTTTGTAGTGCAAGTTTTGTTGTAAAAACAAAAGATAACCCAAACTCTCCTATTTCAATGTAGCTTCGTTTGAATGTACCCGAAAATACATATTGGTTATGTATTCCCTTTAGCATTCAAGAGACATTATGCAAGTGATGTTTTAAACATAATGTTTTTATTTTGTATTTACAATATGAGACGAAAAAATATTTGTCCTATTTGTGAGAAATTTTTGCAAGAATTTGACATGGGGTGTTTTAGTAAACATGTTAATGTCTTACAAGGATGTAATTCCTAACTATGGGAAACATGATTAGTTTAGTTTAACCACTAATTTTCTATATGAATTTCTCAAGTTAATGCATAACCCCAAGTTTTAGATTTTGTGCAAAAATAGAATTCCTAGACGCATATCAGGAGTATGATTATGCTTAGAATACTTACAATGATGATAAGAGAGCACTGTGAATGAAGAGATGACCAAATTTTCTTTGGTGTTGATGAGTGGTGAAGTGAATAGTAGCAGTTTGGAAGTGGTGGTATGAGATAATGGGTATTTGGTTTAATATAAAATAAGAAAAAGTTGCTGCAGGTTGGCAGATACGGCGGAACCAAAAATGGGGTTCCGCCCTTTTTGTCGAAGGGTTCCGCCGCATCAGTAGATAAAATTTTTTTTTGATTTGTTTTGATTTTTGTGATTTTATTCTAACGTTCAGAACTACAATGTAGGTTCCATTAATCCTAAGCCAAGCCTAAGAAGGTTAAATGGTTCTCTTTTAAGAGGTTTTGTGTGAATGTCGGCGATGTTGTTTTCCGACGAAACTTTCTCAGTTGAGATGTTTCCTTTTTGAACATTGTCACGAAGAAATGATGACGGATTTCAATATGTTTAGTGCGAGCATGTTGAACTGGATTCTTGCTAAGATCTATGGCTCCCTTGTTGTCACAAAGAATGGAGATATCGTTAAGTTGAATTCCGTAGTCGACAAGAGCTTGCTTCATCCAAGAGCTTGTTGACATGCTTTTTCGGCCGATACATATTCGGCTTCAGTTGTTGAGATAGCGAGAGCCATTTGCTTCTTAGAGAACCATGAGGTGAGACAATGTCCAATAAAAGTACAAATACTACTTGTACTTTTTCTATCAACATAGTCACCAGCATGGTCCGAGTCGGCATACACTATGGTGTCTACTCTCGTTCCTTTGGGATACCATAATCCTAAGTGTGTAGTACCCTTAATGTATCTAAAGATCTTTTTTACAACTTCAAGGTGAATTGTTTTAGGATCTTCTTGAAAGCGGGCACATAGACAAACACTAAACATAATGTCGGGTCTACTAGCCGTTAGGTAAAGTAGACTTCCAGTCATACCTCTATATTTAGTGCTATCTACGGATTCACTTTCCTCATCCTTGGTAAGTTTGATTTCTGTGGACATAGGTGTTTTGATTGGTTTTGAATCTTCTAGACCAAATTTCTTAAGCATATCCTTAATGTATTTTGTTTGGTTAAAGAAGATACCATCTTCTAGTTGTTTGATTTGGAGTCCTAGGAAAAAGTTGAGTTCTCCCATCATACTCATTTCAAACTCGTCATGCATGATTCTTGAGAAATCGACACATAATTCTTGACAGGTTGAACCGAATATAATGTCATCAACATAGATTTGGACTATGATAATATGTGTGCCTTTCTTCTTAGTGAAGAGAGTATTATCTACTAGTCCCATGGTATACCTATGGTCTACTAGGAAGGTTTTAAGTAGATCATACCATGCTTTTGGATCTTGCTTAATTCCGTATAAAGCATTTTTAAGTTTGTAAACATGATTAGGTTTTTCAAAGTCGATGAAGCCCGGTGGTTGAGCAACATACACTTCTTCATTTATAAATCCGTTTAAGAATGCACTTTTGACATCCATTTGAAAGAGTTTAAAATTGTGTGCGCATGCATATGCAAGTAAAATTCTTATTGACTTGAGCCTAGCAACCGGAGCAAAAGTTTCATCATAGTCAATGCCTTCTTGTTGATTATATCCTTGTGCCACTAGCTTAGCTTTGTTTCCAGACACTACACCATTTTCATCCATTTTATTACGAAAAACCCATTTTGTTCCAATTATTGTTTGATGTTTTGGTTAAGGAACTAATGTCCAAACATCATTCCTAACAAATTGGTTGAATTCTTCTTGCATAGCTATTACCCATGATTCATCTTTTATTGCTTCGTTTACATTTTTCGGTTCAATAGTTGACACGAAACAAAAGAAGTCACTTTCATTTTGGACTTTTGATCTTAGTGTTCTTTCATTAATATTTCCTATGACACTATCTAATGGATGACTTTTGGATTCTTTAACATTGACAATTTCTTGGTTTGTTGGTTCTTCTTCTTTGTCATTATCTATGATTTCTTGATTTTCCATTATTTGACTTTCAACTAAGTCATCATCTACCAAAGGTGATGTCTTAGAGGGAGGTGGACTTTCATCAAATGTTACGTTTAACGATTCCTCGACTCTTAAGGTTTCTTTATTTAGGACAATGTAAGCTTTACTACTTTGTGAATATGCAAGAAACACACCTTCATAAGACTTTGGGTCGAATTTGGTGAGATAATCCTTGGTGTTAAGAATAAAGCATTTACTCCCAAACACTCTAAAATATCCTAATGTAGGCTTTTTACCTTTATATAGTTCATATGGAGTTTTGTTCAAAAATGGTCTAATTAAGACACGATTTAGAATGTAATGTAGGTTGACGTGTCAACGGCGTTACACCAAAACTTTTGAGGAATGTTTTGTTCATTAAGCATTGTTCTACTCATCTCTTGTAAAGTCCGGTTTTTACGTTCTACTACACCGTTAGATTGAGGAGTGCGTGGTGCTGAGAAATTATGTGTTATACCATTTTTATCACAAAAGTTTCCAAATTGTATTTAATTGTCAAACTCACGACCGTGGTCCGTTCTAATGCACACAATGTATGTTCCTAATTGATTTTGAATTTTCCTACTAAGAATTTCAAATTGGTCAAAAGCTTCATTTTTATTTTTCAAAAATTTTGTCCAAGTATATCTTGAGTAGTCATCTACTATAACTATGGTATAGAAGTTTCCTCCATAACTTTGTATAGCGGATGGACCAAACAAATCCATATGTAAAAGTTCTAGTGATGAGTGTGTAAATACTCATCATTTTTGTCTTATCTGAACTGCAAAAACATTCAAAAACAATCAGAAATGCATCAAAATATAAAAAATATCCCTGGATTGTGTTTTATATGTTTCAGATGCAAAATGATTGAAAACAAATGAAAAACGAATAAAGTTTGCATAATTGGCAGTTTCAGTCCCTCAACTTTTAAAACTTGACAAATTCAGTCCCTGAGCATTTGTTTTGTAAGAAAAGTCAACCAAAGTCCTTTGAAAATCACAAGTTGTCACAATTGGTCCCTGGGTGAAAAGTTTCAAAAGTTTACAAAATTGGTCCCTGGGATTAAAATTTTGGAAATTATCAATCATGGTCCTTGTGTTATTGAACTTTGGCAAAAATGATCCTTGGGTGAAAATTTTGGAGAATTTACAAGTTTGGTCCCTGAAGTTTCACATTTG
The DNA here is from genome assembly GCA_014162995.1 of Artemisia annua. Taxonomy (NCBI): domain Eukaryota; kingdom Viridiplantae; phylum Streptophyta; class Magnoliopsida; order Asterales; family Asteraceae; genus Artemisia; species Artemisia annua. The sequence continues at coordinate 124,240 of LBNU01004269.1, read as the reverse complement.
GCAGATTTGGTCCGTGGAAATTTCAAAAGTGGAAAAGTTAACTGTGGTCCTTGTACTATTCATCATTGGCAAGAAAGACCCTTGTAAATACTTTGGAAAAATCACAACATCAGCCCCTCAAAAATTCAAAAATTACATCAATGGTCCTTGGGCTTAAATCCTTATTAAACAAAACGGACCCATGTTATTACTAATAAACCCATATACCAAATCCAAGTCCAAACACCAACACAAACCCAACAAACATAACCCTCCCTTATACTCCTTGGCCCATCACCCTTTGCTGGCCCAGCTCCCCCTACCCCAATAAACACCCCCGTTATTTATTTCCCCAGTCAAACCCCCCTTTGACCCTTCCCCTTTCCCTCCTTCTTCACCCCAACTTGCCTGAACCACTGTCACATCCACCACCCCCAACCAATTCCATCACATCCTCCACCGCCCACACCACTATCACCTAACAAGCCAAAGTGCATTAAATGCACCACCTCCTCTTGCTATAAAAAATAGGCAAATTGCACTTTCCGTTTTTGGCGCCAAAAGCAACCAATGGCCAAGATCAAAATTGAAGCATCCAACGGTCAAGATTTCAAGTGGGAAATGCTCAGAGGTCCTCCAAAACCCTAATTCTCACCTATAAAAGGAAGAAGAAGGACAGAGAAGCACTGTGTAGTTTTTTTAGTAAAATTTAGTGTCGTTTTATTGTAATCTCTGTTTTTAGTTGTAGAACTTAGTCAAGAATTGTTGTAATCTCTTTTTCTAATGTAATTTGAAGCTTAAGTAATCTCAATTTCAAATTTTCTATCCAATCTCAGTTTATGCACTTTTCAAATTTCAAAAATCTCATTTAGTGTAAAGTGGTGTGGATACATGTTACTCTGGACTTCTTAGGCTCATAGAAGCTCCCATAAAGCTTATAAAAGCTTTTAGAAATACTAAAACTTATTTTAGTAGCAAAAATTAAAAATACAAAAAAATCAAGAAAAATACAGTGAAAAAAAAGGAGATGAAGATGGCTGGAGCACTGTAAATTCTGGATGGCAGTGGGTTAGAGACTTTGTGGAAAGTCATTAGGAAGTGTTTGTGGTCCTTGGTTCATGATCTTTGGCTGGAGTGCACATTGTAAGCAAAAATCTCATTCTCCCATTGTTACTGTAGCTTTGCTTATTACTGCTTATCTTTATGATTTCATGCTTATTTAGAGTTACTTAGTCATTATACAGCTTAATATTAGGACTTTGTTTGCTAGAATCCATTTGTGCTCATAATTCACTCACAACTGCCAAATTAGCATCTTAGAGATTCTTGTGTATTTGTTGTTGGTATTGTTGTTTCTGTGCTTAAAATTGCTTACTGCATCACATTATAAGTTTTAGAATCAATTTCTTAGTCTTAATCTGTCAAACTCTTTGAAAATCATAAAATCATATGTTTGAAGGTGTGTTTGGGATTACTGAGACATATATGTTCTAGGGTGTTTGTGTTGATGCTTTTGGTTATTACTTGTCACTTAGGGTTGTATTAGGTCAATTAAAGCATAAAATCCAGTACTTGTTTTGTTAAAAGTCAAAATCACTCATAATTTCCATTTTAGTTTCACTGTCAAAGTTTTTTTTAGACCCATAATCACTCATTTAGCTCACAAATAGTTGTTTTAGCTTAATTTAATCTTATCTTAACCTAACATATCATAATCAGTAAGCAAATCAAGGTCTAATCTCAAAAAAGCCAAACTTGTGCAATTTTATCAAAAGTCAAAAATTCCAAGTTTGTCAATTTGGCCAGATCTCCCAGATCTTGCACAGGGTTCATTAGGGATCGGAAATCCAAAGTTTTTGTTGATTTGTGTTATTTTGTTGGTTGTTTACATAATTCAAAAAGAAAATCTGATTTTGGTAATCATTTGCTTATAAATAAGCTCACCCAAAGTTGCCTATTTGGCCTTAAACCTCTCCTGTGTCATAGAGTTTGTACCATTTTCATAAGCTTCCATAGGGCTTATTAGTGGGACCCACCTTTTGATTCTTGGCTTTTTGGAAAGCCCACAAGCTCATCTTTAAGGTCCAGGGTTTAATTTGTGTTTTCAAGCTCATTTGCTAGGGCTGCTAGTAGCTTTTAGTTTGCCTCAACCCTTAGCATATACTGAGTCTTCAGTGTAAGGCCCCAAGTTCATAAACTCACCTAGAGCTTATCTGTGAGTGTTAGCTTGTGAGTTTAGACTTTTTGGAAAGCCCATCCACCATACTTGTTGGTTCCAGTATCCATTTGCCTTCTAGCTTCTTAGATAAGCTTAAAATCAAGCTTACATAAACTTGCAGACCTGTGTAGTTCTGAGTGTTTTAGATTTTTCTTATTTGCTCATTATTGCTTATTCAGTGTGTTTTGCTTGTTGATTTCATTTCATTTAAGTCCTTTTAAGTTGTGTAAACCTTATTTTCTAGCTTGTGTCCTGTTGTATAGCTTATTGATGGCTTTTGCATCATAAATCTCATAAATACCAACCTGTCAAGAACATAAGCTCCCAAATTGCTTATTTTTTAGTTTCACCAAAATCGTTTTCACAAAAGTCACTCATTTTCAGTGTATAAATAGTTTTCAAAAAGAAAATCACAAAATCATCACTTTTTAAAATAGTGACAGCTTCTATTTAAGAAGTTTTAGCTATTTAGCTTATTTTTCAACTTTTTCATTAAGCACTTAGTACTTTTTATATTTTTCCTAGGTGTCTGCACTAGATAGTATTTATTTAAAAAATTTCATAATTTTATCTTTTCATTTAGTATTTATAATAATTAATAATAGTTAAATTAGTTTTAATTAAAAAAACCAAAAATAAAATCCCTTACTGTTTAATTTTAATCACTAGTACCTTTGTATATTGTTCCTTGGTTTTATATATCATAAAGTATTTTTAAAAATTAGTTTCATAATTGTTACTGTTCAATTGCTATTTTTATTAATTAAATTAGTTTAAATAGTTTTTAACTAGTAATTAAGTTAATAATTAGTAAAATAGTTTAATAATAATTTTTATAAACTTTTTATAATTTTTTAGGATTCCTGTAATAGTTAATTAGTTTTATAAAAGTTTTCTTAATTATCTAAGTCATTTTAGTAATATTAGTAATTTAAATTAGTTAATTAGTTTAATTAAATTATAAGTAGTAATTAATTAATATAAATTCACAAAAAGACAAAAATATATATTTTTAGTTTTAGGTTTATCTTTAAGTTAATTTATAATTAAAAAAAATTCATTTTCTTAGTTTTATTTAATATTATATTAAATTTAGATTAAGTTAAATATTAATTAGTAATTAAATAGTTTTAATTAATATTAAATAATGAAATAATCAAAAAATTATTTTTATTTTTTATAAAATTTTATTTTAATATTAAGTTTGTAAAAATTCATTTTCACCCCCTCTAGTTTATTTTTGTTTCATTCTCACTTTTCCAGTACGCATTTACATTTGTTTTAATTTTAAATACGTTTTAGGTTTACTTGATTTTCAGTTACTGTTGATATTGCTTATTTGGTTAATTTTCATTGTTATCTGATTAGTGTATTCATATCCAAATCATATCTTTGTTTTCTTCCTCAATCACTCATTCCCATAACGTTCAAAAATACAATTTCAACCTCGTCGGGACTTAACGACCCGTGAATACGCTGTGCTTTCAACGGATCATAAATTGATCTCTCCTCTCTCAGATTTGACTTGTGGACTACACCTGGTTGATTAGTTAGTTTGGGAGGAGTCAAATTTTGGCGCCGCAGCCGGGGAGGTTGTTGCGTGTTTTCAAAACGTTTAAGTTTTGTGATTTTCAAAACCCTCCTTGTACAAATTTCACCACTTTGTAAATTATTGTAAAGATCTTAATCACATCAGAAAAAGTCATTAACACTTTTCCTAAAGTGTTAACAACACCAAAAAAATCAAAAAACACCAAAAAAAATCGTGAAGTTAAATTACTTGGTTTTCTTTAAGATTACAACCTATACAGGTGGAATACGGAAGTTCTGACATTAAATTGCGAACTGAAAAGAGATCCATTCTTTCTCTTCCGCCACCCTGCGAGTAGTCTTAAAGGAACGATTTCGGTTAACGAATCGATTCCAAAAATATTTCCAAAAGTTTTTTCACACACACCCACAAAAAGCTAAAAACATTTGTTGTTTTCTTGTTAATAAATACATAAAATATTACCACCGCAAACCAAGGCAGAATACTACTGATAACGCTCAAAGTTAACATGTTTTTAGAAGCGTTATTAGTGTTTTTATGCATGTTATTTGGTTTCTTTTATATGCTTTTGCCACTAAATCATATCAAAGTATGTTTTTGTAGTGTTAGGAACACGATTTTTGTATAAGAAAGATTCGGTCACCCCAGACATGATTAAGCATTGTTTAGCTCGTAGTAGTTACATTAGTTAATTATACGTAGTTTAGATGTAGATTAGTTCGCGGAAGAAGGACGGGTCTTTACCCACTGTATACCTGATCCGCAGCCCAAGTGGCACGCCCTAGTGGCAAAACCCATGTATATAAACCCCTCTCCATCCTTGGAGAGGGTAAGCCTTCTCTCATAATCTCATTTTCTTTTTTTTTTGGTTTTCTCTCAAGGCTTCATCTCTTTCTCTCTCTAACTTTCTCTCTCTA
>LBNU01004269.1:58254-89178 GCA_014162995.1 Artemisia annua | reverse complement strand
CTTTTTTCTTTTTCTTTTCTTGATATTTTTTTTTCTTTCTTTCTTTTTCTTGCCTTAGTAACTTCTCGACTCCGAACCTTCACGGTTTCAATCCAAGACCTACCGCCAACTGCTAGGGTTGGAATCTAGGATCCAAGGTCCGATCTCAATCCGAAGTCTTAAAGCACTTTAGCTTATACATAACAATGGACTTTTGGGTAGCGCCGAAACCACATGCGTACTACGCTTATTCAACGATATACAATACAACTCAATTGACATGTATCCATGATGTGTACCCAATTTTTCAAGCAAAGATTTTCTTAAGAAGATAAAGAACTACTCATCGGCTAAACCTAACATCTTTAATTATTTAGCACAGATATGGGGTGAAGCAATTTTGTGGGAACAAAAAGACATGAGTACCTTCGATGAGCCTTAAAGAGATCCAACTACTCTATGCTTAGCATCTAACTTCTAAAGAAACTCTATCATTTCACGTTCTCCGCAAATTTAAAATCTCAAGTAATGAGATCCGCGGATACTTAGCCGATAATTTTAAGCCATGCATATATAAAGTAAAGTACGGGAGCCGACAAAAGAGTAGCTCCTTGTGTACAAAACTAGCAAAAGCTTTTGTGATCATCAATGGTTAAGGGAACAAGCTAGGGCTCAACACGCCCGGATCAAGTCAAAATTTTTATTCCCACTCTTACCTAGTAGGAAAGTCAAACGCGGTGTCAAAACTTTTATTCTATTTTTGTATATTTTTATATTTTTCATTTTTTCTTTGGAATTTTTCAAAATTTTTCAATTTTTTGGATTTTTGAGGAAAAACGGGGTTGCGCAAGTAAACGACAAAGATGAAAGTGCTAGGTCAATCAAATCGAAGATTCACCCCCCCAGACTAAAGATAAACATTGTCCTCAATGTTTTCAAGGTAAGGGTAATCCTAACAATAAATCTAAGGCCGTTTATTAAGTATGCCAAAGATACCATTAGTCGATAAGATTTGGATATAGTGATTTCCAAGCAAGCATCAATACATGGGACTCGAGTGGAGATGAGATGATCCACGAGCACGAGAGTCATCATGAATTGGAGAAATCCTGCACAAACACAAACAACCAAGCAAACACAAGATTGGAAGAGGTCGCCCTCCTCGCGTTACTTATTAGATAATAAAATAAAAAGGATAAGCATGGGGTGCCTCCCACGAAGCGCTTGTTTAGTAACGAGTCGTGTAGCTTAGACTCGCCTCGAATTTACTTGTCCTTGGGGGAGCAAATGAAACAACCGGCTAGAAAAGCGACGATGCCGGGATCAAAAACAACATCCTCACTCCCGGGGGAATGACGGATGGGAGAAACAATAGCATAGGTAAGATAAGGAAGAAAGATCATAACAACGATTTCGAGGTCGAATTCAAAGAGATCCTCCATGGTAAGCGTAACTTTCTCCTTAGTCTTAAAATCATCCTTCTTCAAAGTTTCATCAACAAAATCTTCAATAGAAACGAAAGAAGCAAGGATGTCGGGCTGGAGCCCAAAAGAGTCTTTAAAAGATAATAAACCAGGTTTTAAAATTTTATCTTNTTCGTTGACCGCTTTAAGGCTGAAAGCATGCATGTAAAGGGTGCTCCGGAGTGCATGAAAATTCCGGGCTTCATGCACGGAATCACCAATCCGGAGCTGATCAAGAGACTCAATGACAACATCCCACAAACTATGGATGAGATGTGGAAAGTGACTACAGCCTTCCTCCGCGGCGCTACAGCCGCGGCAAACTAGTCAAAAAAGAAGCAAGACCGCTCCTCATGGAAAGCTCAAGAAAATGGGTCAAAGGTAAGTCAGAATAGCCAAGTGTTTGAACGAAAATCAGAGTTCAAAGGACGCTCCAGAGCTGATAGGAGAAGAACTGACCGATTTACACCCCTGACTAAAACACCAAAGGAAATTTTGGCGATGGATTCTATCAAGTTCACGGCCGCAACCCCTATGGCAAGTCCGGCAGAGTCAAGAAACAAAGACAAATACTGCGACTTCCATATGGAAAGGGGACACACCACTGATGAATGTTTCCAGCTGAAGAAACAGATTGAAGAAGCGGTCAGATCCGGTCAACTGGCACACCTGGTCAAGGAAATCAAGAACGGAAGCCAGAAGGGTGGCATAGTCAAGGGCGGCAAGAAGGATACCGCGGCAAAAGACAAAGCCCCCGCCATATTCATGATTCAACCCTGGCAAAGAGTTGTAAGGCAAAAGACCCTCCCGCAAACAGGCCCAAACTTGGAAATATCCTTCCCGTCGGTACAGGGAGATGACTGGGATGACCACCCCTTGGTAATCAAGGCGGATATAGGTGGGCACCGGGTACACAGGATGTATGTAGACAACGGAAGCGCCTCAGAAGTACTCTATGAGCATTGCTTCAGTCGTCTCAGCCCGGAAGTTAGGAAAAGAATGATCCCCGCTACCTCCCCCCTACTTGGTTTCAGCGGAGAAATATCATGGTCTTTAGGGCAAATCCTGCTGGAAGTGACATTGGGAGATGACGAGAATTCGGCAAGCGTGTGGATGAATTTTATGGTTGTTAGATCCCCATCCCAGTACAACGGGATAATCGGCAGGCCGGGCATAAGGTTGCTGAAGATCATACCCTCTACGGCTCACGGCATGATAAAATTCCCCACCGCAGGAGGAGTAGTGACAGTGCACAGTGACAAAACTATCCCGGTAGAATGCCGCATGATCGCAGAACCACAGCCGCAACAAAACGTGGAAGAAACCCTGGCAAAGGAAGGTGTCAAAGTTGCAATACACTCGGAATACCCGAACCAAACTATCACCATAGGAGGAAGCCTAACCGACCAAGGGAAGAAGGACTTGTGCGAGTTGCTCAGAAACAACTTGGATATTTTCACGTGGAAACCATCAGACATGACGGGAGTACCGCTGAGTATCGCGGAACACAAGCTCAATGTCCGGGAAGGATACACGCCGGTAAGGCAGAAGAAAAGGGGACAGGCCCCAGAAAGGAACAAAGCTATCAATGATGACATGGCCAAGCTTGTTAAGGCCGACATCATGAGCGAAGTTCACTACCACGACTGGCTGTCAAACCCTGTTCTCGTCAAAAAGAGCAACGGAAGTTGGAGGATGTGCGTCGACTTGTCCAAAGGATTGTTACCCGCTCCCGGAAATCGACTGAAAGGTAGAATCGTTATGAGGTTACGCATTCAAATGCTTTCTGGACGCGTACAAAGGGTACCACCAGATTCAGATGGCCGCAGAGGACGAAGAAAAAACTGCTTTTCACACAAACCAAGGAATCTTCTGTTACAAGAAGATGCCCTTCGGCTTGAAGAACGCGGGAGCCACGTATCAACAGCTGGTGGATAAAGCTTTCGAAAGGAAAATCGGGAGGAACTTGGAAGTATATGTAGATGACTTGGTCATAAAAATCCATTCAGAAACTGAGATATTAAGAGACGTGGGGGAAACCTTTGAAACTCTCAGGCGAATCAACATGAAGCTAAATCCAAAGAAATGCACTTTTCGTGCGGCGGAAGGAATGTTCCTGGGACACCTGATTAGCAAACAGGGGATCCGAGCCTGTCCAGAGAAATCTGAAGTGGTGGCCCGATTACCGTCTCCAAGAACCTTGAAAGAGGTGCAAAGCCTGAACGGGAAATTAGCAAGCCTCAATCGCTTCTTGTCCAAGTCCGCAGAAAAATCGTTGTCGTTCTTTCNTACCCGGACCAAACTATCACCATAGGAGGAAGCCTAACCGACCAAGGGAAGAAGGACTTGTGCAAGTTGCTCAGAAACAACTTGGATATTTTCGCGTGGAAACCATCAGACATGACGGGAGTACCGCTGAGTATCGCGGAACACAAGCTCAATGTCCGGGAAGGATACACGCCGGTAAGGCAGAAGAAAAGGGGACAGGCCCCGGAAAGGAACAAAGCTATCAATGATGACGTGGCCAAGCTTGTTGAGGCCGACATCATGAGAGAAGTTCACTACAACGACTGGCTGTCAAACCCTGTTCTCGTCAAAAAGAGCGACGGAAGTTGGAGGATGTGCGTCGACTTCAAAGACTTGAACAAAGCTTGTCCAAAGGATTGTTACCCGCTCCCGGAAATCGACTGAAAGGTAGAATCGTTATGAGGTTACGCATTCAAATGCTTCCTGGACGCGTACAAAGGGTACCACCAGATTCAGATGGCCGCAGAGGACGAAGAAAAAATTGCTTTTCACACAAACCAAGGAATCTTCTGTTACAAGAAGATGCCCTTCGGCTTGAAGAACGCGGGAGCCACGTATCAATGGCTGGTGGATAAAGCTTTCGAAAGGCAAATCGGGAGGAACTTGGAAGTATATGTAGATGACTTGGTCATAAAAAGCCATTCAGAAACTGAGATATTAAGAGACGTGGGGGAAACCTTTGAAACTCTCAGGCGAATCAACATGAAGTGGTGGCCCGAGCCTGTCCGGAGAAATCTGAAGTGGTGGCCCGATTACCGTCTCCAAGAACCTTGAAAGAGGTGCAAAGCCTGAACGGGAAATTAGCAAGTCTCAATCGCTTCTTGTCCAAGTCCGCAGAAAAATCGCTGTCGTTCTTTCGAACTCTGAAAAAATGCATCAAGAAGAGCGACTTCCACTGGACACCAGAAGCGGAAGCCGCTTTCAAAGAAATGAAGAAGCACATTGCTAATCTCCCAACACTCATAGCCCCCCGGCTGAAAGAAGAGCTGATAATGTACCTTTTCGCGGCAAAAGAAGCTATCAGTGTCGTCTTATTAGCTGAAAGAGGAACGAACCAGATGCCCATATATTTTATTAGCCGTGCCTTGCAAAGTCCAGAGATAAACTACAACCCAATGGAAAAGCTGGTTCTAGCACTAGTCCATGCGGCTAGACGACTCCGAAGATATTTCCAAGCCCGCCCAATTGTGGTTATCACGGATCAACCTATCAAACAAGTGCTGGCACAAATGGAGAAAACAGGCAGAATGGCAAAATGGGCTATCGAATTAGGAGAACATGACATCAATTACAGGCCGTGGACAGCAATCCGAGGGCAAGTATTGGCGGACTTCATTGCAGAAGTACCAGAAGAAGAGACTGCAACAATGGAACCATCAGCAGAAGAACTACCCTATGCAGAACCATGGAACCTGTATACGGATGGATCCTCATGTCAAGAAGGATCTGGGGCTGGACTCATCCTGACAAATCCGGAAGGCATGGAGTTCATGTATGCTCTTCGTTTCTAGTTCCAAACATCAAACAACGAAGCAAAGTATGAGGCATTAATAGCTGGTTTGAGGATAGTTGAACATATGGGGGTGAATGACCTAGCCGCGAATGTCGACTCACGACTGGTCGCGAATCAAATCAATGGCTCATACGTGGCCAAGGAAGAAGCTATGGTCCAGTACTTAGCCAAGGCAAAAACATTAATAGAAGGGTTCAGGACATTCTAGATAAGGCAAGTTCCACGAAGCCAAAATAAGCAGGCAGACGCGTTGAGCAAGATCGCCTCCACCAGTTTTGCCCATCTAACTAAACAAGTGCTGGCTGAAGTTCTCAAGGAAAAATCCATTAAGGAGAAAGAAGTCATGCCTGTGGTGGAAGAGGAAGGTGATACATGGATAACACCACTTTGGGAATATTTACAAAATGGAGTATTGGCGGCTGAAGAAAAGAAAGCCCGGAAGCTGAAGATAAAAGCAAGGCAATACGTCATTATCAACGGAGCTCTGTTCCGGAAATCCTTCCTAGAACCTTGGCTCCGATGCGTAGGTCCGCTGCAAGCCAATTATGTGCTTAGGGAGATTCATGAGGGGTCGTGCAGTATGCACTATGGACCTCGGGCCATCGTGGCAAAGGCACTCAGATCCGGATACTACTGGCCCAGCATGCACCAGGACGCAAGGGAAGTTATCCAAAGATGTCAGGACTGCCAAGTTCACCGCCCGGTCCCTAAGAAGCCGCAGCATAGCCTGGTCCCCATTACTTCCCCATGGCCATTCTACAAATGGGGTCTGGACATCAGCGGCCCATTCCCGGAAGCCCCAGGGAAGATAAAGTACTTAATTGTGGGAATCGACTACTTTACAAAGTGGATCGAAGCCAAACCCCTTGCAACCATCACCGGTAACCAGGTGAAAAAAAATCGTTTGTGACAACATAGTATGCAGATATGGTCTTCCGAGGGAAATTGTGTCGGATAACGGCAAGCAGTTCAGGGACAACCCTTTCAAAGATTGGTGTGAAAAGCTCAACATCAAACAGCGGTTCGCATCTATCAAGCATCCGCAGGCAAATGGCTTAGTAGAAAGGGCAAACAGAAGTCTCGGAGAAAGGATTAAGGCAAGGATAGACCAAGGAAAGATGGACTGGCTAGAGGAAGTTCCGCATGTGCTATGGGCTCACCTAACAATGATACAGTCCAGCAATGGAGATACCCCATTCTCTCTGACCTACGGAACGGAGGCCGTAATCCCAGTCGAAATAGGAATGCCATCACTAAGATGTGCCCTCTTTGATCCGGTGGAAAATGATGAAGCCCTGCGCATCAATTTGGATCTGGTAGAAGAAAGGAGAGAGGTCGCGGCCATTGAGGAAGCCAGGAGCAAAGCCAAGATGGAAAGGTATTACAACGCCAAAGTCCGCGGCTCATCCTTCAAACCCGGCGATTTCGTGTACCGAAGCAACGACGCCAGCCATGCAGAAGACAGCGGGAAGTTGGGTCCTAAGTGGGAAGGCCCGTACGAGGTAGCGGAAGCACTGGGAAGAGGAGCATACAAGCTCAGAAGTCCGGACGGACAAGACATACCCCGTACGTGGAATGTCCGAAACCTCAAAAAATGTTACATATAACATCAAGTGTAAATGTCTCTGTTATGTAAGCTGACCGCGGTCACAACCAGGCAGCAGAATCTATCTTAGCATATGTAGTCTATCACTTATGTAATTTCTTTCCTTTTCAATGAAACGTGAAGTCCGATCAGCTTCACAAATTTTCCCAAATTTATTTCATACTGTGATTTATTGTTTACTTTGCATACACAAATTAACATATAAGAACAAACTGCGTAAGAGGTGTTGCAAACCTGGCATGAGGACATAGAACCTCACAACTCAACTAAGGCATATAAGTGGCATTGCAAGCCCATTGACCATAACTAATCATACACGGAAAAAACAAGTACGGAAACACAAGGATAGTAATAACCAAGGCATGTAAGTGGACTGCAGACCCATTGGCCATAACAAACTATCAGTAACAATAACACGAAGGAAAAATAAAACTAAGTGTTCCTTGATATATTTACAACGTCCACGGATACATATATCCGCGGTCTCACCAAAAGGAGGCAAAAAAAATTCTAAGACTAATTCCCCAGGAAGCGACCGCACAAACCGCAAGCTCAACTAGGGACAGAAGAACAAAAAGAAATGCTCCCTAAAAAGTTTCTAAGTAACATCGGATGTCCACACCCGGACCATTCCAAGTTACAGCACCAGGAAGCAACCGCAAACAAGTGCGGGCTCAATTGAACACTAGAGAAACTAAGTGATAATTTAAAAGCTTCACATGGGGGTGGCATGGGCGACATAGTCTAAATGTCCCTGGATTGCTGCCTAAAACAAACTAAGGTGCCGGAGAGGGATTCTCTTGAGACTCTTCCGCAGAAGGCTTCACTGGCTGATCAAGGACGGAGGCATCAAACAGCTCATCATCATTATACTCCAGATCACGCCGAGCTTCGTCGTTCCCCTTTGGACCAGTAAAAGTGGCAGAAGGATTTGACCCCGACCCACCTTCAGAACCCATCACGACAAGGAAAAGTCAAACTCCTTGTCGTGCTTCCTGTTTTTCATCTCCTTATAAGTGGAAATAGCACGCGGACGACTGGTGAGTCATTTCAACAAGGAGTCAGGAAGAATGANTGGCAGAAGGATTTGACCCCGACCCACCTTCAGAACCCATCACGACAAGGAAAAGTCAAACTCCTTGTCGTGCTTCCTGTTTTTCATCTCCTTATAAGTGGAAATAGCACGCGGACGACTGGTGAGTCATTTCAACAAGGAGTCAGGAAGAATGAGCTCCTCCGCGACAGGTGGCCCAAAGGTAACTTCAGTTGACCCCGGCAAACGCTCCTCCTCGTGAATAAGCTGCGACATTAGGAACTCCAGGGGAGAATCCTTGCAAGCTTCAAGAGAGTCCAACAGCGGGAACGGAACATTGCCCAACCGGATGACGGCCTCAGTGTATCTCTGCTTGGACTCGGGATCATAAGCTTCTATATCCTCAAGTTTGGCTCCCCGGCCACCATGCACTACCCCGGCCTCCAAACCTTGGCGAAGACCCTCAGCGATCGCAGCAGAAATACAATTCCCAAGTCGCGTCCGCAGCTCATCACATTCCTTAAATTTCATAAAGGCCTTGCGAAAGCCATGACCGATCACCCACCTTTTCCCCTCAACAGCCATCAACAATTGGGGAAACAGCTCCGTATCAAACTCACCATTGAGAGTTGCCAACCGGCCATCCAGGTCAGCCAACTGCTCCTTAAACCATCCCGTATGGCCTCATCCCTCTCCTCAAACATCCTATTCAAGTACTCCTCACCTTTCACTTGACTTTCCATGGTACCACAAACTAACTCTAGACCCGCGAACTTCTCAGCCAACTCCTTATTTGCGGTCTCCAACCCCTTATTCACAGCCTCCAACTCCCTATTCTTTGATTCCAGCTCCGACAACCCAGCTAACTGCCCAACCTTGCCAGCCAACGCAGCATTATCCTCCCGCAGCTTAGCAATCTCCCTATCCTTGGATTCTACAACCCCCTCCAGCTCGGACACCCTACCGCGGACCTCAGCCATCCGCGAAGACTCACCCTCAAAATCATTCACCTTAGCCCTCAACGTAGAAATAATCTTATCTTTCTGCTGCAACTTCCTACCCAACCTATCATTCGCTTGCAACTCATGCTCAAGCCTTAGCCTAACCTCCGAGCCCGTGCTGAACTGCTGAGTAGCCACAAGGTTGTAATGATCCAGCAAATCTTTGGAGCTCATATTCCTAAGCACGGACACATACCCAGGAGTGGCAAAGTTATCAACAAGGCTCCGGCAAACGCACGGGTCGTCCATTTTGAACCCGTTGGTAGCAAGCCACTTAGGGACATAAACGGACGGAGCTTGAGCAGTATCAACAGAAAGGGACTGATAAAAATCGGCCGAATCGGCTTCACGTTCGGCCGCGGTATCCACATGAACGGACGCCTCCTCAAGATGCTCAGGTCCAGAGCTTTCCACATGGAGATTGACGGCGTCCGCGGGAACAGACCTAGCAGGAGCATGAGCAGACCCGGCAGAAGCAGAAGCCGGGTTCTCAGAAGTCCTGCTCTCAGGGTGGGGGCGCTCGGATGCGGCAGAATCAGAAGAAAGGACAGTTGCATTCTTCATGATGTTGGCATCCATGTGTGGACCAACTCGCTCCAGTGCTTCACCGGACTAGTCCTGAAGTTCTTGATGTGCGGAAGTAATCTCCGCAGATGCAACCCCTAAAAAGAGATTAAAAAAAAGAAAAAAAAAAGAAAAAAACAAAGGGAATTTTTTTTTTACCTGATCCTCCCCCGGCTTCCTTCTTGGACAAAGGAATGATCCGCTTCTTCCTGGGTTTCGGCGGAACCGCGATGCTAACCCTCTTCTTCCCAGCTTTCTTTTCAGCCTGGGCAGCCCCCAGTTCTTGAGTCACAGTATGGTGAATCAAAGACACCATGTTCTAGGCTCTACCACCCGGTAAGCAGTCTCCACTAACAAAGTTAGCTCGCCTTCCTTCAAGGTCCTTTCCCCGGTCTTCACCTTAAAGGGATCCGGTTGGTTGATAAAAGCAAAAAGATCCATCTCTGTATAAAAAAGAAGAAAGAAAAGGTCAGACGCGTTCACATAGCAAAAGAAAAAAAACAGAAAACGATATACTATCTAGCAACCCACCCTACTCGTCCGGCCATAAAAAGGTAGGACGACTAGTATCGTCATCCCATGTCCGGCTCAACCTGATGACATTCAAAAATATGTCCGGATACTTTTTGAAAGGAGCCTTCTTGGTAGTAAGAAGCTCCAGTAACCCATGGTCGACAAGCGCGTCAGAGGGGGGCAGATTACGGTCCACGGAGACTTTTTCGAACCACAGAATGGACAGGGGAAAGATCGTCTTTTTCACAAAAAAGAAATTATCTTTCCAATGCTTCACTGAGTCCAAGACTGCAGTATAACAGACGGGAACTACCAAAGACTTTGGGCCTTTCCTTTTCTCTATGGTCATCCAACCGTTATTTACCCCAACATAATAAAACTTTCTAAACAAAGGCAGAGTGGGAACACCGCCATGAACACGGCACAAAATCTCGAAGTGACTAACCCTACAGGCCGCTAGCACAGACAACTGGGAATGGTGGATCTAGAAATACTCCAAGACAGAGAGCAGGAAACGGGAAAGAGGGATCCTAAAATTACCCAGCTCAAAGAACCTATTATACACGCCTATTTTGCCCGCAGGCGCGTTCCTAATGGTGTCACGAGGACCCGGGGCCTCATGCAAAAGATGACCAGGGATGTTATATTTATTACAAAACTCATCCACGGCACCCTGAGAAAGTTTCGAGTACATGTGATCTATATGATCAACGGCCATCCTATACTACGTGTAAATGAAAAACAGAAAATTTTGTGAAGAACAAACCTAACCTGTGAATCTAGGCCGGAAGTACACGGAAGAACGGAAGATATAGAGGCGGTGAAAAACTTTTAGAGAGTGGTAAAATCTTAGCGAGTGTAAAAAAGTGTGAAAAATGAAACCCTATAGGTATTTATAGTCACAAATACGCTCCTACCAGCTTCTAGATCGAAGGTACGAAAATATGACACGTGCCCCACTTCCTGATCGGACGGCTACAAACCATCCCAATCCAACGGTTGCAACTGTTGCAGAAGATGAACGGTCAGCCGCCAAGACGTCACGTCAGTCAGTAAATAAGTGGACAGAAACATTTCGCGGATACAAACGACAAGCTGTCACCAACTAACACTCCACCCAGCCATAGTCCGCGACAGACGACAAAGTCTAGCACGCTCATCCCGCAGAAGAGACGAGTACACTAGACTGGGGGGACTTGATCACGTATAGCATCCCCGAACCAAAGAACAATGGGCCGGGCTCGCTCAATTCGNCACTAGACTGGGGGACTTATCAATCGTATAGCATCCCGCAACCAAAGAACAATGGGCCGGCTCGCCTCAATTCGTCCAACCCAACCCAGAACAATGGGACCGGACTCTCCCCAATTTAAGTCAGTCCGGACCAGGACAAGAGCCGGCCTCCCAAAGGGCGGACCGCGTCACGACACTCCGCCGAAGAATTCCATGTCCGGGGTCAATCCAAGCGCCGGGACCACGGATCAACCCCAAAAGAGTAAGGAATATTGTCAGCAACCATATAGCTGACCTAGGCAGACCTAAAATAGGAAAGGCGACAACCCCCTTTCCGTAGGAAACGCCACCCACGACATGAGGACACTAACAAGTGAACCTGAAGGTTTGTCGCCTGAAAACGTCACCATCATAGTACGGGATTCCCAGAAACCGACAACGAGTGTCATGGTATAAATAGAGGGCACTCGCCGCTCTCAAATGGTAACACCTACAATCCTCTCACTCTAACACTTTATCTCTCTAAAAACAATTACTTACTTCACACCCGAGGTTGACCGCGGAAGTCCCTCTTCTGCGGTGAGGCTAACGGTGTCTTTTTTCTTAGCAGCTTATAATCTACTCTTAAAGTCCGAAATTCTTTCCATCAAGAGCTAGCCTAAACTAGATTTTGAGGTGATCCCCAATTTTGTACTAACACATAGCATGGTTAGATATGACCTCGATATTGATAAAACAACCATGAAAAAATTCATTTTTTAAGAGTGTTAGCGAAGATATTTTTGGTAAATAAACGTATGTGTCATGGATGAATCATTGTTTCTGACCCTTAAAAAGAAACGTAAAGTTTGATGTTTGTATTACAAAAATTTAAGAGTTCATATTAACTTTTCCAAACCCAAATACTACGGCCAATAAATTAATTGGTGGTAGTGCATGGTCTTGAAAGCATAGTATTAACTTTAAAACATATAACCTATATGCACTATGGTATATAACCTTAGAAGATTTTCTCCCATTTACCTATGTGGGACAAAATGCTCAAATGGTTTCATCAAAAAATAGTAAGCAATCATTTCACTAATCTAATAGTAGCAACATTAAGTAACTAGTCGAACTTTACCCTTAATAAAAGAAAAATTAGTTGACAAAGATTATTGGGTTGACTGTGACTTTTATATAAATAGTTAATATACTTCACCTAACCTAACTTGCCTCTAGCATCTCACTAAGAGCACCCACAACAATAACACAAGTTAAACTTTAACTCAGCGTCACGTCAGCGCCACATCAGCTTTAACACTTTAACCTTAACTCACAAAAAAAACACCCACAACAATAATTCAACCTTAACTCACTTTAACTCAACTTTTCAAATATTTTCATATTCAACCCTAAACTAAAACTAATACTTCATTTACTAAAAACCATAACATTCATTCTTAAAATATATTACAATACACCAAAAAAAAATTATAAATAAAACAAAATAAAAAAAATACATTACGAAATAAAAAAAATACATTACGGAAAAAAAACAAAAAACAAAAAACAAAAAAAACATTACGAAAAAAAATGCTTTTATAACCATAGGGACTAAACTGTAAACATCACAGTACCACAGGGACCAAACTACAAATTCAGTTTAATATATCATCTTCTCCATCCTTAAAGCATGCACACACACTAAACACACACACACACAAACACACACAAGAACGCACAAACTGCAAAATTAAACACTCAATAACACACACTTCAATCATGAGGGGGGCGAAATGATTTTTTTTAAAAAAACAAACCACCCTTCACGCCACGTTAAGGGCTTAACGTCCGGCGTTAACGCGGCTTTAACGTTGGAGCACACAAGGGTTAACGCCTAAATAACTCGCGTTAAATGGCCCTTAACGCAGCTCGTGCGTTACCACTGCGTATGCTCTAAGCATAGGGCGTGGATTCAAGTATCATCAGGAACTGTGTGCGTGCAGGTAATTGCTGTTCAAGGATAAATGATTACCGATGCTACATTACTTGTTTGAGTAAATTAATTAAGAAGGTTATATGCATAAAAATTACACTTTTTCACTATTAGTATAGCTGCTAAATCAGCAAACGACTATGTATATAAGCAATTAACTTTTCTTGGCAGATCTTTTGTTTAATACAGCATAGTAAATATCATGTGTACGTAACTGATTCTGAATATGAATCTTCCATGATGAAGCATGTGTTTAAAAACGTTAACACAATTATATTGTTCAAAGAGTTTTGACCGATTTTGAACTAGTTTTGACCAAATCCACTATTTTGGTAAATTTGGCTTGTCACTGACCTTGTAGTCAGTAATGTATGATTACTCCGAGTTTTACAACACCATACAAGGATGCTTTTTAACTGTGTCAGAACACATTGCTTGTACCCTGAAAGCATTTTGTTACTCAGACAACAATTCATCACTGGTGTTCAGTTTTATAACTTTTTCTTGTACCGCTCTTCCCGTTGAAGGAGTAGTTCATTTTATATTTCCGGAAATATGCATGTTAAATGTTTGGTGATCTCTGATTATCATAATTTTCATGTAAACATGTGGTATACATATATAAGTTGAGTAAACTGTAAATATTATTCTAACTTCTAAGCTATACATATTAGTGGGCAAACCTCTTAATTTTGCAAACTTGCATTCGATCTTTCAATTGATATTGGAGGTTTATAGTCAAATTGTCTTTGCAAACCTTCATCTACATATGATTAAATATTCTCCTCTTAAAATTGATAACGCTAGTTTTATTGTTTTTGTCGTTGTGGATTATTATTCTTAATTTATTTCGAATTTGAGCTCTGTCAAGATTGGTTTTACAACTGGAATAGCTCAAAGATATCTGCTAAATTCAATTTATGCTTGATAGAAGCAAAGTTAATTTGAGTTTAATTGTCGAGCTTATTTATGTACTCAACTTGATAAAGGTCATAGCTTTATCTAATAATATTTCATACGTTTTTCTCATAAATGGTGAGCATCTAATTAGAAGATGCAACAAAGAAAAGAGGAGTGATACGATCACAAAAAAGTTTTCACAAAGAAGTCTCATAAACTGAGGTGACGGAGTGTGATTGGTTCAATGAGAGAGAGGAGAGAAACTCACCAATGATAGGCCGCCACATCAATTTGTGGGACTTCTTTGTGAAATTTTTTTTGTGGCCATATCACTCCTCCAAAGAAAATATACAAATCTTCCTATTGAATGTTTCTGGCAATATTCAATTAAAACGTTTTATGAGTATTATAATGTTTGTAAGGATATGGGACAGTCATGTTGAGAATTGGCTTATAAGTTATGACTGTAAAAACCAAAAAGGGTAAGTTGAAGTTCTTGATTTTAATCCCAACTGTAACCGGCTTCTTTCTAATTACCCTTTAGTCCATTAATTTCTTAACTTTTGAACTTTCTTGCCAATTACGAGATGTTGTGTATATATTAGATATATAACAATAATAAGTAATGTTCTCATAAATTTGTCATGTGCAACCATACATGAGTAATGTTCTCATGTTGAATTTGTATTTTTTGTAGTCATATTTTCTTTGCAAATCTTCATCTATATCTATACTACATGTAAAGGAAAAAGAGTCAAAAGTGAAAAGTGAAAAGTCAATAATGTTGAAATGTTAAAATGTTGAAATCTTATTAAAGGAAATTATGAATGTAATTAATATTATTATTAAAACACCCCATTACTTAAAAGTACAATGATTTATTCACATTGTACAACCAAATTAAATACAACCAATTAAAACACAAATCGGGTTGACCCGGGACGCTTCAAACCCGACGGGTTGAGCCGGTTTAATTTGACCCATTTTCAACCAAACCTAGGAATTTGACCCGATTTAAATCCACCTATTTTTCGACCGGAACGGTTCAACCGGTTGAACCACCCGGGTCGAACCGGGTTTCAAAACATTATCCATTACTTAAAAGTACAATAATTTATTCACATTGTACAGCCAATTAAAAACATATCTATCAAATTAAATACAATCAATTAAAACAAAAACCGGGTTGACCCGGGACACTTCAAACCCGGACGGGTTGAACCAGTTTAATTTGAACCGTTTTCGACCCAACCTAGCAAGTTGACCCGGTTTAAATCGATCCATTTTTTGCTTGGAACGGTTCAACCGGTTGAACCACCCGGGTTGAACCAGGTTTCAAAACATTATGTTAAATTTCCAAATCTTCAAACTTTTATTGTTTTTCGTTTATAACCTATAAACTTTTTTTATCAATAAACTATGTGTCGCTATAAAATCTCGTTGCTATGCACGGGTACTCGTCTAGTATGAGTAAAAAGTCGATCTCCACTTAAAAGTTAAGAGTTTATAATAATTCTTTCAAATACGTACATGCTAAAGTTTAAGTATTCAAACTCTATACGTATGAATTTGAAAGCATAGTATTAACTTTAAAACATAGAATACGTATGCACTACAATATATAAGCTTTGAAGATTTTCTTTCAGCCTCCTATGTGGGACAAATGATTTTATAAAAAGTAGCATCTATTTCACTATCTAATAGGCTGATACTACGATCATAGTATCATCTACAACAAATTAGTGACACATTTGGCGACTTAGCATGCGACATCGTCTTCTTATAGCATATTGTGCGACAATAGGCAATGTAGGACACCTTATTTTAAACCTCTATTATACTATGGTAGTGTTTTGGAATGTTTGTGGGGTTGTTTTCGGCACCTGTTAACGTTAATACAAGATGGAAAGGCTATGAACTTAAGACAAATGTTTTCATGACTAGTTTGTTGTGTTGTCATTAAACAATGTTACACGGTAAAAAATGCATGAAATGTTAAGGCTAAGATGCTAAGTTATATCGAATATAAAATTAGACGTAGATTTAGAAACTGAAGTGGCTTTGATACGACCCGGTTAGGAGTTGTATCGGGATAGGGCACCACTTCAAGCGTGTGTTGGCTCCGTCAGAAAATAGAGAGAAGAACTAGAGATTTATTTATCTTAAACTTTGATTGATTGATTATAATAAATGATTACAAGAGTATTTATAAGACAAAGTAGGGTAAAACCCTAAGACCTAAATAGGCCATGGGCTCGGCCCATGCGTATCATTCCCTAGGGGTGTTCATCGGTTTGGTTTTCGGTTTCATGGGTTGTACGGTTCGGGTTAATCGGTTTGAAAATTTTAAAAGTTAAAACCAAAACCAAACCAAACCAATTATAAAATGGATAAAACCAAACCATACACCAATTTAGAATTCGGTTTGGTTTTGGTTAAAACCAAGAAAACCAAATTCAAGTAAATTTCTAAAAGTAACAAATAAAAACCTAAAAGTTCAAATAAAATTACCAAATCAAAAGGTCTCACAAAGTGTTTAAGTAAATCAACAAAATAAAAGTTTAAGAAACCAAAAGGTTTCATAACTCAACGAAAATAAATGAAAGCAAAATAAGAAAAAATGTTCTTCGACAAAGTTCTACAGAAGTCTTATGGTTGAATATTCCATCTTGAAGCATCCTTGATTTAAGGAGTGGTTAGTTTATAAGATATTATAAAACTTTTATGATTTTTTGTTAGGAAGATAAACATATAAAATCTGTATATATATAATTTAAACTTTGTTGTGTGAATAGATATATATTTGGTTTTTTCGGTTTGGTTTGGTTATGTATTTGTCAAACCCAAAACCAAACCAAACACCAATTAAATACTTCGGTTTGGTTTTAAACCAAACCATACACCAATTAAAATTTTTGGTCCGGCTTTATTCGGTTTCGGTCTGGTTTATATTTCGGTTTGTTCGGTGTCAAACCAAATACTGAACACCCCTATCATTCCCCACTCCTTCAAAACCACGTTGCCCTCAAGGTGTTGTCTTAAAACATTCTTAATTGACTTTCCTAAATAAACATGAAAACGGTCTTAAACAAATACATGTAAATAAGATAGATTATATGACATAATCTTTATGCCATACGTTTGGACTTCTTGAGTCGTTTGGACAGTCTGTCCTGCAACATTGGAGTAATCCGGGATCCCATAATCTTCTTTGAATTGCAGCCTTCGTCTTTTTCTTCTTTCATATTCTTTTGCCTTGGACATAACACAACACTATTCTTCCGTCTTCCGCTACCCATGCCATAACACTCCCCACTCCTTCAAAAATCATCTTGCCCTCAAGGTGATACGAAGAATATGCATATTGAGAATCCGCTAATTCCTCACTTAAATTCAAATTTATTTCATCCAAACGAATATCAAATTCATCACCTCCATCCTTAAGTGTCGATATCACTCTATTCAACTCATCCTCGCCAATCTTAAGCGCTTCGCCACCCCCCACAATCTCTTCAACTCCAATATACTCATCAGCATTCAATGACCCTTCAGCCTTAGGTGAAGCAAATTCACCCTCTAATGGTAGAATGACATCTATTTTCTTTTCAACAATGTGCTCTTTCTCTTCCTTTGCAGTTGTCTCAAAACGACCCTCGGTGATACGAGCTTTGAAGAAGTCTTCTCCCAAAGTTAAAGGATAGGACCTCAAAAATTCCCAAATATCTAAGTTCGCGAAGCGTGTTTCCGCCGCACGGGTCAACGAAAAAGCCTCGTTTAGAGTTTTGGGATTTGACCGTAAGAGTAAACATTGTAGATCTAGTTTAATTCCGGAGATATAAAACGATATAAGTAAAGATTCAGAGATATGTGTTACTCGATTTGCAAGTACCACAAACTCACTCTCATATTCGGCCACCATACCCATTTGTATGAGCTTAGAGAGTGCGTATTCCACGTCCTGATCACTGCCGCCAGATGCCATGAATAATACTCAAGCGATTAATAACTCAAAAAAAAATCCCGATGAATAGTACCCGCGATGAACAGTACTCCGGTGAACAGTACCCAATGAACAGTGCTCGATGAACCATTAATTTTTTTTTTTGGGTGTACCCTAATCGTAAGCCCTCTCATAAGGCCTCTCAATGAAAGCACCAATTGATACGACCCGGTTAGGGGTTGTATCGGGATAGGGCACCACTTCAAGCGTGTGCTGGCTCCGTCAGAAAATAGAGAGAAGAATTAGAGATTTATTTATCTTAAACTTTGATTGATTGATTATAATAAATGATTACAAGATTATTTATAAGACAAAGTAGGGTAAAACCCTAAGACCTAAATAGGCCATGGGCTCTGCCCAGGCGTATCAGGCTTATAACGATAAGTACAGTTCACCTTTTAATCCAATCCTCGTTTGATATCTGCTATAATGATTGCTTCAGCTGTCTTAGTTATAACAAGGTAAATATGGTACAAAAATTTCACCTATGATGGACAAAGCCAAAACTCATTTATATCTTTAAGATTTTGTTGCAAATGCTTCAATTTCCATTCAGATTAGCTTCATGTTGAGCATATATTAGCTCGTTAACCGGCTTCTTTCTTAACGTTCCTCTTATCCATTAATTTTTAAACTTTTGATCGATCTTTCTTGCCAATTACTAGATGTTGCGTATACACTTCATAATTAAGACAAACAATTCATATGCACTATGGTTTATAAGCTTAAGAGATTTCTCATCTACATATGTGAAACAAAAATTTCAAATTGTTTCATCAAAAAATAGTAGGGGTGTCTATGTCATTAATCTAATAGGCTGAGTAGTTTTTTTTTTTGGACCCAAATATATTACTAAAAAACTTCGATGCACTTATGCACTATTCCTCTGTCCTATAGGTTTGTAGATAAAGTGAGTAATTAGTATGATCATGTACGAAAAGACATATCACCTCAAAATTAAAACCTTAATGACAAAATATCATTATTTGACTAATGACAAACCTTAATGAAAAATTATATTGCTAGCTTGTTCCATATTATCTACTCCCTCCCATTTTAATACTATACTTTGTTGAAAAATTATAACTTATGTATAAAATGGTTTTAACAATGGAAATAAAAGGGTAATCAATGTCTTGTATTAAACAAACCAAAATTCCAAGACAAAAGTTACAATTTCCATAAAAAGAGTTTGACGTGTTGATCAACGTATATATATAGAAACATCACCAAGTCACTAAACTATGTTCAACTTTACTGACACGTCTCATTACTAATTCGAACCTGAAATTCTATTAACATACATTTCCATATTTTGGAACAACTATGACTTTTGCTTGTCGTGTTGATCAACTTATTAAAAAGAATAGGTATACTCATGTTGGGCAGATGAAACATCACTAGCTAATATTGCTTTACTACTTAATTTCTTTATGAATAACACGTAATTTCCTTTTGAATGTCAAGCATTGTTTCATTTCATACCGATAAACACGGAATTTTTTCAGTTATACACTTTTTATTTTATACGTTAGAACTTACTCTAATTAGAAAGGTTACATTACGTTACAAGTTTTTGTTCATGTAATCCAATAACTCAAATTTGAATATGATTGTTGAGATGTTTCTTTCAAAATAGACATTTTACAAAGTAGCAATGATCTTTGTATAACTTTTACTTATAAGAGAGTATATGGTGGTATATATATATATATATATATATATATATATATATATATATATATATATATATATATATATATATATATATATATATATATATATATATATATATATATATATATATAGTATTCCTATATGTTATAGTCTAGATATCATTACATCTTGTACAATCTTTTTCCGAATATATGTATGATTTTTGAAATGGTAGAGTTATGATTGTTGAATTTCATTGCCTCACGCCTTCATCATAAATCGGTTGCTAATGCGAAGCCAATGAGTACGTGATGTGTATTATCAAGAGTAAATTATACCATTGGTCCTTGTGGTTTAGCTGGATTTCATGTTTAGTCACCACTAGAGAGAAATTACTGCAGACCTCCCAAACGCTTGGATTTTTGCACGCTACTAGTCTAAAATACTAACACTCCTTGAATAATCTTGTTATCTTCCACACGTGCAAGACACGTGAGGGTAAAAATGTCATTCACACTTTCTGTTAGTGCAAATATGATGATATTTAAACTAAACGCTATCTTATGTTTTAGTAATGCCAAACATGTAACTTGTAATATATAACGTCAAATGTGCAAGTTACTCGTAATCATAAATCGTCAAAGCATATATTCTTCAACACAGCTTCAAATATGTTTGTTATGTTGCATTATGATCAAAACATCTTTGTTATGTTGCATTATGATCAAAACATCTACCAAACCATTAAAAATGTATAAGATATATTTTGGAGTCATTAGGTATTTACAATTTCAATCATACTCTTTCAAACCTTATTTTACATTTCATACAAGGTATAGATATAATTTTACAAACTAGCCTAACAATCAAAATTGCATTTATTTTATATACATTGCTTCAAAACACGTTCATCATCTTGTAAAATCTCGTTCATCATTTTATAAATTGCATACTAAACATTTGTACTATTTTTATAAAAACTTTTTAAATGATTTATAAAAATGAATTTGACGACTAGCAAATATCTTCCGATTTAGGAATGGATTCAAATCTCATCTTACATTAAAAGATGGATTAACCATAATTATAATAAATCAAAACCAATTAGTGAAGAATTCAAATGTATTCTTGCATTAAACCTTTCATAATCAATTTTTGGCTGACTAAGTTTGTTAATTAAACACACTTTATAAAATTAACAAAGGCTAAAATTAATTAAAATGTACGGATTAAATTCAAATTTGAAGTCATCAAGTTTACATAAACCCCCATTCAGGGAAATCATATTTTGTTTTGGTAGACCAAATCACTTTTTTTTTTATTAAGTAAACTTTCATAAACACTTAAAATTCAAACATTATTAGTTAGTCAAAAACATACTTATAGGAGCCTTTTAAACACGTGAACATTTGTAAAAAGAATGCAAACATGTTAATAAACTATCACGGATTTTTGCAAAACACATGAAGTTTTACAATCCTCGTAGGTAGAGTTTCTAACCATTGTAATGTAGTATAGGTAAGACACGGGGGGATTCATCATTCTCTAGGGGAATAGTGAGGCAGGCTCGAAGTGTACGTCAAATTAAGTCTAAAGGTTGAGGGAAGATTATTTTTGGTCATTTATATTTTATATGAAAGCAAGTAAAATCTTGGGTATTGGAGGAGTTGGTTTTTTAAAACTACAAATTAAACTAAACTAATAATGCGAAAAAATAAATTAGTGAACTTCTTATATGAGTAAAGTGTATTTACTTAGAACATCATTACTCTCTAATTATCTTTTATTGATTAGTCGAATTGTCACGTCCTTGTTTAGTTAGAGCGTTGTATTCCTTAATATTAATTGACGGTTGGTTACTCAGTAACTCTTATGAACTATGTTCTAATTGGGTGGCGTCTAATAATGCCTTTTTATCTCAATTTCCACAATGCAAACACAGTTCACGAGTTAAATACAACGAATATCGAGTTAATATAATAACTATGCGTTTAGTCGGACGTTCAAGCTAGTATAATTTGACCTAGCTAGTTTTCCTACTCCTAACGCAAAACACTAGTCAACCCAATTTGGACAACCACAGGGACCATTGGTGTAATTAATTGCGTTTTAGGACCAAACATATAATTTTATGTCAACCACAAGGACCATTTATGTAATTAACTCTAAAAACCCATCATCGACCTTTGTAACGAAGTTAGGAATAGAGCAAAAATAAACCTACCCAAGACCACTGTATCAAGATTTTTGGTCGAATAGAAATTTCAAGGATTCGAAATAATCTTGTATAAGATTCGTCAAACATTCAAATAAGAAGATTTATTGTGTTCTTCATTAATATTGTGGGTCATAAGAAATGAAAAGATAAGAAAAGGATGGTGTGATATGTGTTATTGATTTGTGATTGTTCTTGTTTAGATCGGTAGAACAAGAAGAACCTAGTTTTTTGTTTTTCATAAGAGAGAGAAACCAAGAAAGAGATTGGTGGTTTTTAAAACTTATTAAAAAATCAAAATTTAAGAACAAAATAGCTAAAGTAGAAGATGAAGATAGAAAATGCCAAAAAGAGAAATGACAAAACTACCCTCGTGTGCAACTCACGTGTGGAAGATAACAAGATTATTTAACGAGAATTAGTTTTTTGGACTAGCAGCGTGCACAAATCCAAATGTTGGAGAAGTCTGCAGTAATTTTTCCGTATACTAAACATGAAATCCGGCTAAACCGCACGAACTAATAGTGTAATTGCTCTATTATCAGTTAGTCATCGGGTCTGTAACGATGTTTTCAGGACAAAATTACGTGTTAGATTCATATAATGTTGTTGACAACTTGACAATGAGATGACTCTTTAAGTTATGTGCATACTCTAAACATAGCTACTTTTCCAAGGATACTCCGTATATGTTAGGGCACTTTGTCTTATCTTTGATTACTCATTGTTGAATTTATATATATCTTTTAGTTACTAATTAAAATATGGTTTGAAATATTATACCATATTTGATTCTGTACACAATCTTTTTGTATTTTTAGAACGACAACATTTTTACCAAATTAAAAGAATTTTGTACATAAACTAATAAACACATTTCTTTTGATCAAAATACTGATTTTTCTATTGATAATATAACAAACAAAGAAAGTTTTAAACGAAACTTAAATCATCAATATTGCGTGATCATCACCAATGTCATAAACATTACATGTATATATACTCAAAAGCTAATAGCTCATTCAAAGCCTTTGGTCTAATGATATGTGAATAGCTCATCAAACAAGAGGTTGTGAGTTCAAGTTTCGTCAAAGACATTTGTGAAATAGGTATGTGTGATAGTTGGTATAGGTGCGTTATAAGTTGTCGTTCAAAAGAAAAAAACGCTGAGAGAAAATCAAAAGGAAAATATAATGTGTATGACAAGATTGGACGAAAGGTATTTAGCCTCAAAATAGATAGCACTTCTCTATCTTACACAATAAAGAATATGATTTTAGGCAAAAATAAATAAATAAGTTTTATAATTTTTATTGAAAGTCCATAAATTGATGCACGTAAGATACAATATTGTTTCACTTTATCACAAATGAAACACACTTTTATGTTTAGTTGCAAGAAGTGATGTAATTTTTCCATTCGTTTAAGGAAAGACTTGTATGAATCTTTAAAGAACCGTTTGCTAATTGAAGAGTAGAAGCCATCACTCGTCATATCCTACTTCTAATCTAAGATAGTTTAAAAAACAATTTAGTATACTTGTTACTAAAATTAGTATTTTTAGTCAAATTAACTTTCTACGTATAAATTTCAACTCCTTTGCACAAGTTATAGCATAAGCCTTTGCACATACACACATCTATAAATGTCATCTGCTAAACTCTTAAGCTCAAACACACAAAGATCAAACATGTCACTTACTACCAACATCAAAAACAAGACACTTTCCGGCTTCGGAAACCTAATAAAGCTCCTTCCAACAGGTACCATGTTCATGTTCCAATTCCTCAACCCCGTCGTTACCAACAACGGCCAATGTACAACCGTTAATAAGTACTTGTCTTCTATTCTCATCGCGCTTTGTGGATTGTCTTGCATCTTCTCGACCTTCACGGATAGCTATACAGACGAAGATGGTGCTACCCATTATGGAATAGCTACACCTAAGGGCTTTTGGCCATCTCCAGACTCATCTTCAGGTTGATTATATATACAGATATGTTTGTCTCATTATAGTTGTTCTACAGTAGTTGTTTTGGTACATAAAAGTCGATAAAAGACTGATATTATATTTTTCATGTATTATTCATATTGCAAGTCAAAAACTAGTTTTCAAAACAATAGTTCTTATACAAATAATGTTGATTTATGTATAAAGATATTAAGAAATAGGGTTAATATCTCATTGTGTACAATAAAAAATATAAACTTGCATGACATATATATGAAATATCTGTATATCATGAAATTAAATCTTATTTAAATATATAAATATTTAGTTAAAATTAATCGTATTTACCATAGTTTAGGATATATAGCAATGCAAACTTAGTAGTTTTATCCATTATAATGTAGGTGTGGATGTTTCAAAGTACAAGCTTCGAATAGGAGACTTTGTGCATGCTGCTTTCACAGGTGTGGTTTTCGCGGTTGTGTCGTTGTTAGATAATAACACAGTTGAGTGTTTGTACCCATCGTTTGAGACGAATGATAAGATGTTGATGATGACCGTGCCCCCGGTGATAGGAGCTCTTTCGGGGTCGGTTTTTATGGCGTTTCCCAATACACGCCATGGGATTGGGTACCCATCTACAAGCCAGAGTAAGGAAACAAGTAACACATGAAAAAGATCTCTGATTTTATGCTTAAGAAGCATATGCATATATGTTGTTGTTATATTGTGTGTTGTTTTGTTTTGAGTTTTAGTGTGATTTGAATCATTTTTCGAAAATTGAAAAATTGATGAATGTATTTGATGTATAAAAGATGATTGTATTCAAGATTTTCTAAATTCTAAAACCCTTTAAAAATTAAACCAGAACATCTCTTCCCATAGAATTCTCAAAATAAAATACATCTTGGTGAATAAGGACATGCCCAATTGCATGGCCACATATACAGATACACCCAGCTGACATAAAATACCTATGATCACAAGAAACTTCAAACAAAGTCTTTGTTACAAACACATAGAACCGGTTTAACAGAAACATATACCCGATCGAAACCTTGAACATCATTCGACCCATTGTGAGATGATATGTCCATGTGAACTCATCAAGACTTGATATCCATGTCCTTATCTCCACATAATCTATAGCGTGACTCAATCACCCAGATGAAATATGTCCACTACCATCCATATTCAAGGAACAATAAATTTGCGTTTGCCGTTGATCTGACTGCGTAGCTGAAATTGTTTGGTTTGAGATTTCGATGGTTTCGTTTTACTGTAGGTTTTAAGGTTAGCATAGGCCCCACCTGTATCAATGGTTTTTACCAAGTGATTGTCCTCATGTGGTTATGCATTTTCGTTGGTTTTGCATGGCGACATTTCTCCATTGATTTTTTGAATTATTTTAAAATTTAGAGATTATTTAATTTAGAATTGCCTTAAAGTCAAAAGCTCGGGATTGGGTCGGTAAAAAGCTTGAACGAGCCGAGCCTAAATGAGCTCAAACCCGAGTTCGAGCATAAGTTGCAGCTCATTTTATTAATCGAGCTCGAGCCCGAGCTTTAAATACAAAGCTTGATTGGGCTCATGAGCCTAAACGATATTAAGATATTTTAAGTATTAAACATAAATAACACGTTATGCATTTCTATTATAGGCGAGCTTATTAACGAGCTCAATAATAAGCTTATTAACGAGCTCAAAATAGATATATTACGAGCCGAGCTCGAGTGAAGCTTTAATTTTTCAGCTAAATAGTATAAACGACCCGAGCTCGAACATATATATCACGAGCCGAGCTCGGGCTTAAAAAATAAGACTCGAACCGAACCGAGCTCAACCAAAGCTTTATACTAGTAAAACTTAAATGAGGCGAGCTCGAGCTCTGACAGGCTTGAGCTCGGCACGACTGGTTTATGCAATCCTTCCCTAATAACCACGCCCCAAACAATAAATATTCAACCCTTTTCTGCAGACCAGGAGAGTTAGTATCAAACACAAAACCCATTTTACAAAAAGCTCTCTTTTTAGCAATATAATTAATCTAAATGATAAGCCAAAATTATAATTCCTAAACAATCTTTACACATGAAACTTTTAACCAACTTAACAAAAACATATTCACCAAAACACAAACACTTGACAACAGTCACTAAATCCACCCAAACAACCCATTACCAAACTGACCAAAATCTAGTCCACAGAATCCACCAATGCACAAATCTTGGTCACTATAACCATGGTGAAACCCTTCACTGCCATGTTTTAAAAACTGGGTCACTAACCAATGTATTCATTTCATCTGCTTTGATAAACTTTTATGTCAAATTTGGTCTGGTGGAAAATGGGCATATACTATTTGATGAAATGTGTGATAGAAATTTGGTTAGTTGGAACTCGCTGATATCGGGTTATGTTCGAAATGGGAAGTTTCGTAAAGGGTTGAGTTTGTTTTTCGAGTTGGAAAAGTCGAGTGTTTGTGCTGATGAGTATTCGTTTACTGCGGTTTTGAGTGTTTGTGGGCAGCTGAGGTTGATTAAGTTAGGGAAGTGTGTTCATTCCAGAGTTGTGAAATTCGGCGTGGAGTGTAGTGGTTATGTGTGTAACTGTTTGGTTGATATGTATGGGAAGTGTGAGGTTGTTGATGACGCGGTTAAGGTTTTTGACGAGATGTGGTTTAAGGATGTGTTTTCTTGGAACTCGGTGATTGCTGCGTGTACTAGGAATAGAAAGATTGAACAAGCTTTTGCGTTTTTGAATCAAATGCCGAACCCTGATACAATATCGTACAATGAGATGATTAGCGGCGTTGCACAGTTTGGGGACATGGAGCAGGCGATTGAGATTCTATCAACGATGCCTAATCCGAATTCATCTTCATGGAATTCGATTCTAACAGGGTATGTGAACAGAAACCGTTCAAGAGATGCTATTGAGTTCTTTTATAAGATGCATCTGAATGATATACTAATGGATGAGTTCACGTTTTCAAGCATTTTGAGTGGAATCGCGCGTATAGGTGCGCTTACATGGGGTACTTTGATTCATTGTTGCGTTGTGAAGTATGGTTTTGATGAATCTGTGGTTATTGGTAGCGCTTTGATCGATATGTACTCTAAATGTGGGCAGCTAAACACCGCGGAATTCTTGTTTGAATCACTACCCGGTAAAAATTTAGTAACGTGGAATGCTATGATATCGGGGTTTGCTCATAATGAGAACTCAACCAAGGTGATTGAAATATTTGAGAAGTTGAAACATTCGAAAGATTTACAACCAGATGGAATCACGTTTCTGAATGTTTTATCAGCGTGTTGGCATAACAAGACACCTTTAGAAGTTGCAACCCAATACTTCGAATCTATGATACATGAATACAAGATACATCCAATGGTTGAACATTGTTCATGCATCATTAGGCTTATGGGCCATGAAGGAGAAGTTGGTAGAGCCGTAGGTATGATTAACCGGCTAGGCTTCGAGTCAAATGCAGGTGTTTGGAGGGCATTACTTGCGGCTTGTGGGGTTTGCGGGAATTTAGAAGTGGCTGAAACTGCAGCTAGAAAGGTGATTGATCTTGAAGGTAATAGTGAATATGTTTATGTTATGATGTCAAACATTTATGCAAGGTTTGGTAAGTGGGATGATGTGGGTGCGATGAGGAAGAAGATGAGGGACAATAAGGTGACTAAAGAGGCTGGTTTTAGCTGGATCGAGTAAACCTTGATCTTATGAAATTGATTTTCAAATTCTTTTGTTCTTTTAAGCATGTTACACAAGCCAAAAACATTCTAATCAAGTTTACATCTTATATCCGCCAATCTTTATATTTGAATCGAATTGATTTTCAAAAGTTGTGGATCGTAAACAAGCCTACTTGAATAACATCCGGACGAGAAAGTTTTGTTGAATATTTTATGAACAATTAGCGAGACAGATGAGATACTTGGGACATCTGAAGCATAATAGTACACTTTAAAAACCTTACAGCCATTTGACATGTTTCTTATAAAGCTATAGTTTCTTGTTTAACCCGTTAAGGATCAAACATAAAGATATTCTTTCTTGTTTAACTCGTGAAGGATATAGAACATAACACGAATCGACCCACTTATAAGAATATAAGTAGAATTGTCGAGAATAAGACCTCAAATTATGACAGAAAGCTATGATCATCACATTAACCAAAATACAATAGAACGAAGCAAAGCCAACAAAAGCAACATATCTGATCATCTGAAAATTGTATGTAAACACCAAACAAGAACAATGAAGGCTAATGTATGATTCATAAATCTTTTATGAATTACATAATTAATTAGGAACTGTTGTACTGTTTTGTATAGCCTCAAGCATCTTTTATGAATAACAAAATAATCCGGATGAATTACAAAACCTGCCTTCTTGTTCAATGAGGTAACTTTTCTCAGTCCATATGTCTGCTAACAAGGTCACCTTGGAACCGATAAACCGAGCTCTAGTTCAAACAAAAAGAACCCATATCAGATACAGATACTACGTTCATGTTTTACTAAAGTACACTTTATGCAACAACTAATCTCGCCGAGTATCTATCTAAATGGTTTTGCTTCCTAATACATGTAAAAGTAGATAAAAACATTATATTTGATCCATGATGACGCAAGCCCACCTCTAGAAACAGCATAATGTATCACGTTCCATCAAATTCATCTGGGAAAAACGAGAATCTCATGTTACTATGATATTCTAGAGTGAGCTATATGCAGAAAGTCTATTTCAAACTCATCACATTATGAAAAGGAATGTTTGTAGATTTTAATCGTGAAAACGATTATATTGCAGTGACATTCTGCTTAGTTACAAATAAAACAAGATTCAACAAGCAAACAATATTTCTAAATAAATCAAATGCAACATGTATTGTCTGGGTAAAGTTCCTTGCTATTAGCATGATGACGCGAGCCCACCTCTACAAACAGCAAAACTAATCACGATCCATCATATGCATCTGGGAAAAGGAGAATGTGTTACTACTCGTCCTTATGCTGGAAGTTAATATTTTTATTCCATAAACAGAAAGATTCATAGATGTGGACCGGTGTCTGATCTTTCATATTTGAGCAATATATCATATATGCGTTAATTGCTTCACATAATGAATCTAGCGATTCAGCAGATTTCATGGTTTGAAACAAAATTTCTCAAATTAAGTATCTTATTTTTATATTTAATAATCAGTGCAGTAGCTATAAGAGCAAGTATATTGTTTGTATTCTGTAATAGTTTCTTTACATTACCTAAAGTAAGATGACTCGCTAATCGCTATCAAGTCGAACATAATATGATGATTCACAACTTGTAATATTGTTCAATACTATAACTTAAGTGCTAGACAAATACTTGGTGACCTAGCATCACTTATCAGAAAGTCCTATGTTTAAGCTAGTCAGTAACTTATGTCAGATAGCCAACAGCCACAAGAACACCATGAAAGTCGATGGATAGCTTGTATGAAACACCAAAACAATCATATGCCAAACACTTAAAAAGTTCCTTCGTTAACTTTGCATGCAGAAGTGTGTAGCACAAATACAGTGATTGACAGAATACCGTGAAAGTCGATACTTAATTGGTCTACTTATAAACCTATAACTTTTAAAATGGTTGGCAGAACACTCATACTTGATAAGAGGACAGATCTTGTAAAGCCCAGTTCATTTCGTTCATGCATTCAAAAATCATGTGCCTGCAGGAACCAAACTACAGTCAGGAACCAAAATGTTTTTTTTTTTTTTTTTTTATCCTCTGATGCCCAATGATTTTAAATTTGTGTTTACACTCTGATTGTATTTATACCCAAGTGTCATGTACTCATATCCTAACATGTTTAGATGCCACATTAATCAAAAAAGCAATGGGGTATAATTCACTTAAGACAGCTATTTTGTCAGTTATCTTAGTAAGACACGTCTATAAATTAAAAGCTAACCTAGATATTGTCTCGTAAACTTAT
Source organism: Artemisia annua (assembly GCA_014162995.1). NCBI lineage: Eukaryota > Viridiplantae > Streptophyta > Magnoliopsida > Asterales > Asteraceae > Artemisia > Artemisia annua. The sequence goes on along the minus strand of LBNU01004269.1, from coordinate 59,268 downwards.
CTTCGATTAGAGATATACAACTCCCATCTTATAGCTTACATATTTTGCATGTATATACTAGTAGACTCCAGAAATCATGCACACTTAAAAAAATGAGTCATGTGTCATCTTTTGATTGCCTTTATACTGAGGTGTGCGATACTCTTGTTATGTCACATACACATAAAGTCAGGACAAAGTTGAAAAGCAAGAAACAATCGTTTTCATTTACATCACACAGAAGTTTCTAAAACAATGTAATATAGTGATTTATGTTCAAAAAACATGTTAACATGGCAGTTCTAAGTTCCAACTTTCCAAGAAAACACAAAAATCAAACAACATACGGAATGAACATACAAAGCATGTATATTGCATGGAAGAAGTTGTGACTCACAGTCAAATAACAAAAAACATATTAGAGGCCGGGAGAGGTGCAGCAGAGTATACCCTGTGAAAGAGATCTGCAACTCCTTGAAGTTGTGCTCAGGCACGCTGTCAATCTTGCTGCAGCAACTGCATTATGTAGGGGTAACAAAGACTGCACGCATCCAAGCTCTGATGGGCACCTACCATGTAAATTATTCGAAAACATTAGTATATCGCCTCTACTAAATGGCATAAAACAACCGCCACATGTTAACAGCAAAGTGTTTCAACTATTTACTCCCTTGATCCCAAAATTACTAACATCGCCATCTATATTCAAACTTTCCAAAAATGATTGTTAGGCTTTTGCAATAAAGCAACATACTTTTACTTACATGACATATTGGTCATTGTACTTTTTGTGTACATATAGCATATATCTGTCACTAAGTAGAGTTGTATATATCACTATAGTCACCGGGTAACCATATAAGTTGTTGACAAAGGTTAGTTGCCGAGTTCAAGATGACACGGCATTCTATTCCAAAACTTGGCACTTCTTGTTACTTATATTTTACGATAAAATACCAACATGTTTTCATTTTGGTGTTGTTTTAGCTATTGTAATCAGCTAGTCAACCGCTCATTAAGTTACCCCAATAACTT
>LBNU01004269.1:46424-57608 GCA_014162995.1 Artemisia annua | reverse complement strand
AAAAAAAAAAACCAAAAAAAAAAAAAAAAAAAAAAAAAAAAAAAAAAAAAAAAAAAAAAAAAAAAAAAAAAAAAAAAAAAAATCTTCACAATACAAAGATGAAAGCAAGTTGTTGTCGTACTGCAAGAAATCTAGTTAATTTACTAGTTTTACCCGTTTTACTCTCATCATACATCACATTCTAAACTACAACGATGTTTTACTCCCCTCTCTATTGACATCGCCATTATCCTCTGTTTATTGTTAATTTGATGTTTACTATTGCCTTGAAATACCAATGTACTTTTACTTTTTGTGTAGATATGCACCGTAAAGTAGTAGTTTTAAGTTTCACCTTAGTCACCAAGTAACCATTTGCCCAAGTGAAATGAGAACAATGTCAAGTTTTGGACTTTATGTTATTCACTTTAGTATTAGCAAATTTACCAAGTCACCGAGACATCAGGCTACCCCGATTACTAAAGTAAAGCACAAATTCATCTTAAACACTACACATACGTACAACAAACGAAATAGTAATACAACTAAAAGAACCTAGATATGAAAGCATGTTGTTCTTTTACAGCAAAAAAATCACTATTTATACTCTACTAACTTTACCAGCGTCATACAACAATCATACATCACATTCTAAACCCCAACGATGTTATACACTTATACTCCCTATGACTATTGACCTTTTGACCACGCCATTACTGTTCTAGTGTTTCCAAAAGAATGGTCCACTTTGTAAAGTAGCTTTGTTATAAGGGTTTTTCCCACCAATTCACTATCACATTTGTGGTGCCTTACTTAGCGTACTTTTTGTGTGCATATGCGCCTTTAAAAAATAGTTTTAGGTTTCGTTTAGACACCGGGTAACCATATACTGTAACTGGCTGCAAGAGAAAGTAGCTTTACCAAGTCAACCATACATGAAGCTACCCTAGCAACTACAGTACAACATAAAACCATCTGCATGATACATGTGCAGCAAAAAATAGTAAAACAGCTAAAACAACGCAAAAGTGAAAGCAAGTTGTTATTTACAACCAGAAAATCCCTAGTCATACTTTACAAATTTAACATCATCATACAACAATTTCTAAAGAACAATGACATCAAGCTACCCCGATTACTAAAGTAAAGGAAAAAAAACATCTTTTAACACAACACATGTACCGCAAAAAGTATAGTAAAACAACTAAAACGGCCCAAAGATGAAATGGATTTGTTATTTTACAGCAAAAAAATCTCTAAAGTCATACTTGACAAACTTTAGAGATTTTTTTGCTGTAAAATAACAAATCCATTTCATCTTTGGGCCGTTTTAGTTGTTTTACTATACTTTTTGCGGTACATGTGTTGTGTTAAAAGATGAAATGGATTTNCATACATCACATTCTAAACCCCAACGATGTTATACACTTATACTCCCTATGACTATTGACCTTTTGACCACGCCATTACTGTTCTAGTGTTTCCAAAAGAATGGTCCACTTTGTAAAGTAGCTTTGTTATAAGGGTTTTTCCCACCAATTCACTATCACATTTGTGGTGCCTTACTTAGCGTACTTTTTGTGTGCATATGCGCCTTTAAAAAATAGTTTTAGGTTTCGTTTAGACACCGGGTAACCATATACTGTAACTGGCTGCAAGAGAAAGTAGCTTTACCAAGTCAACCATACATGAAGCTACCCTAGCAACTACAGTACAACATAAAACCATCTGCATGATACATGTGCAGCAAAAAATAGTAAAACAGCTAAAACAACGCAAAAGTGAAAGCAAGTTGTTATTTACAACCAGAAAATCCCTAGTCATACTTTACAAATTTAACATCATCATACAACAATTTCTAAAGAACAATGACATCAAGCTACCCCGATTACTAAAGTAAAGGAAAAAAAACATCTTTTAACACAACACATGTACCGCAAAAAGTATAGTAAAACAACTAAAACGGCCCAAAGATGAAATGGATTTGTTATTTTACAGCAAAAAAATCTCTAAAGTCATACTTGACAAACTTTACCTTCATCATACAACAATCATATATCACATTCTAAACTCGAAAAATGTTTTAATATTCTAGTTTTGACCGAAAACAATTGTCCACTCTCTAAATAGTATAAATGAGCCGAGCCCGAGCCTGTATAACATACCACGAGGCTCGAATCGAGCCGAGCTCGAACTCGAGTTTTATAAAACTTAAACGAGACGAGCTCGAGCTCTCAGACACTCGAGCTCGGCGCGACTGGTTTATGCAACCCTTCCCGAATAACCACGCCCCAAACAATAAATATTCAACCTTTTTCTGCAGACCAGGAGAGTTAGTATTCAAACACAAAACCCATTTTACAAAAATCTCTTTTTAGCAATATAATTAATCTAAATGATAAGCCAAAATTATAATTCTTAAACAATCAATCTTTACACATGAAACATTTTACCAACTTAACAAAAACATATTCACCAAAACACAAACACTTTACAACAGTCACTAAATCCACCCAAACAACCCATTACCAAACTGACCAAAATCTAGTCCACAGAATCCACCAATGCACAAATCTTGGTCACTATAACCATGGTGAAACCCTTCACTGCCATGTTTTAAAAACTGGGTCAATAACCAATGTATTCATTTCATCTGCTTTGATAAACTTTTATGTTAAATTTGGTCTAGTGGAAAATGGGCATATACTATTTGATGAAATGTGTGATAGAAATTTGGTTAGTTGGAACTCGTTGATATCGGGTTATGTTCGAAATGGGAAGTTTCGTAAAGGGTTGAGTTTGTTTCTCGAGTTGGAAAAGTCGAGTTTTTGTGCTGATGAGTATTCGTTTACTGCGGTTTTGAGTGTTTGTGGGCAGCTGAGGTTGGTTAAGTTAGGGAAGTGTGTTCATTCCAGAGTTGTGAAATTCGGCGTGGAGTGTAGTGGTTATGTGTGTAACTGTTTGATTGATATGTATGGGAAATGTGAGGTTGTTGATGACGCGGTTAAGGTTTTTGACGAGATGTGGTTTAAGGATGTGTTTTCTTGGAACTCGGTGATTGCTGCGTGTACTAGGAACAGAAAGATTGAACAAGCTTTTGCGTTTTTGAATCAAATGCCGAACCCTGATACAATATCATATAATGAGATGATTAGCGGCATTGCACAGTTTGGGGACATGGAGCAGGCGATTGAGATTCTATCAACGATGCCTAATCCGAATTCATCTTCATGGAATTCGATTCTAACAGGGTATGTGAACAGAAACCGTTCAAGAGATGCTATTGAATTCTTTTATAAGATGCATCTGAATGACATACTAATGGATGAGTTCACGTTTTCAAGCATTTTGAGTGGAATCGCACGTATTGGTGCACTGACATGGGGTACTTTGATTCATTGTTGTGTTGTGAAGTATGGTTTTGATGAATCGGTGGTTATTGGTAGTGCTTTGATCGATATGTACTCTAAATGTGGGCAGCTAAACACCGCGGAATTCTTGTTTGAATCACTACCCGATAAAAATTTAGTAACATGGAATGCTATGATATCGGGGTTTGCTCATAATGAGAATTCAACTAAGGTGATTAAAATTTTTGAGCGGTTGAAACACACAAAAGATTTACAACCAGATGGGATCACGTTTCTGAATGTTTTATCAGCTTGTTGGCATAACAAGACACCATTAGAAGTTGCGACCCAATACTTTGAATCTATGATACATGAATACAAAATCGATCCAACGGTTGAGCATTGTTCTTGCATCATTAGGCTTATGGGCCATGAAGGAGAAGTTGGTAGAGCCGTAGGTATGATAAACCGGCTAGGCTTCGAGTCAAATGCAGGTGTTTGGAGGGCGTTGCTTGCAGCTTGTGGGGTTTGTGGGGATTTAGAAATTGCTGAAACTGCAGCTAGAAAGGTGATTGATCTTGAAGGTGATGGTGAATATGTTTATGTTATGATGTCGAACATTTATGCAAGGTTCGGTAAGTGGGAAGATGCGGGTGCAATGAGGAAGAAGATGAGGGACAGTAAGGTGATAAAAGAGGCTGGTTTTAGCTGGATTGAGTAAACCTTAAATCTTATTGAAATTGATTTTCAAATTCTTTTGTTCTTTTAAACATGTTACACTAGCCAAAAACATCCTAATCAAGTTCACAACTTATAACCGCCATCTTTATATTTGAACCGAATTTGATTTTCAAAAGCACATTTGAACATCAGATTACAAACAAAACTGTGTCACAGATGCATTGCCTAAACATATATAACAGAGTTGTCAATCGTAAACAAGCAGCCTACTTGAATAAAATCCAGGCGAGAGAGTTTCGTTGAATATTTTATGAACAATTAGCGAGACAGATAAGATACTTAGGACGTCTGAGGCATAATAATACACTTTAAAAAGCTTACAGCCATTTGACATGTTTCTTGTAAAGCTATAGTTTCTTGTTTAACTCGTCAAGGATAGAGCACAACACAAATCGACCAATTTATAAGTAGAATGGTCGAGATTTAGACCTCAAATTATGACAGAAAGCTATATGATCATCACATTAACCAAAATACAATAGAACAAAGCAAAGCCAACAAAAGCAACATATCTGATAACCTGAAAATTGTATGTAAACACCAAACAAGAACAATGAAGGCTAATGTATGATTCATAAATCTTTTATGAATTAGTACATAATAGTTAATCAGGAACTGTTGTACTGTTTTGTATAGCCTGAAGCATCTTTTATGAATAACAAAATAATCCGGATGAATTACAAAACCTGCCTTCTTGTTCAATGAGGTAACTTTTCTCAGTCCAAATGTCTGCTAACAGGGTCACCTTGGAACCGATAAACCGAGCTCTAGTTCAAACAAAAAGAACCCATATCAGATACAGATATGACGTTCATGTTTTACCAATGTACTGAACACGTTATGCAACAACTAATCTTGCTGAGTATCTATCTAAATGGTTTTACTTCCTAATACATGTAAAAGTAGATAAAAACATTATATTTGATCCATGATGACGCAAGCCCACCTCTAGAAACGGCATAATGTATCACGTTCCATCAAATTCATCTGGGAAAAACGAGAATCTCATGTTACTATGATATTCTAGAGTGAGCTATATGCAGAAAGTCTATTTCAAACTCGTCACATTATGAATAGGAATGTTTGCAGATTTTAATCGTGAAAACGATTATATTGCAGTGACACTCTGCTTAGTTACAAATAAAACAAGATTCAACAAGCAAACAATATTTCTAAATAAATCAAATGCAACATGTATTGTCTGGGTAAAGTTCCTTGCTATTAGCATGATGACGCGAGCCCACCTCTACAAACAGCAAAACTAATCACGATCCATCATATGCATCTGGGAAAAGGAGAATGTGTTACTACTCGTCCTTATGCTGGAATTAATATTTTTATTCCAAAAACAGAAAGATTCATAGATGTGGACCGGTGTCTGATCTTTCATATTTGAGCACATATATCATATATGCGTTAATTGCTTCACATAATGAATCTAGCGATTCAGCAGATTTCATGGTTTGAAACAAAATTTCTCAAATTAAGTATCTTATTTTTATATTTAATAATCAGTGCATTAGCTATAAGAGCAAGTATATTGTTTGTATTCTGTAATAGTTTCTTTACATTACCTAAAGTAAGATGACTCGCTAATCGCTATCAAGTCGAACATAATATGATGATTCACAACTTGTAATATTGTTCAATACTATAACTTAAGTGCTAGACAAATACTTGGTGACCTAGCATCACTTATCAGAAAGTCCTATGTTTAAGCTAGTCAGTAACTTATGTCAGATAGCCAACAGCCACAAGAATACCATGAAAGTCGATGGATAGCTTGTATGAAACACCAAAACAATCATATGCCAAACACTTAAAAAGTTCCTTCGTTAACTTTGCATGCAGAAGTGTGTAGCACAAATACAGTGATTGACAGAATACCGTGAAAGTCGATACTTAATTGGTCTACTTATAAACCTATAACTTTTAAAATGGTTGGCAGAACACTCATACTTGATAAGAGGACAGGTCTTGTAAAGCCCAGTTCATTTCGTTCATGCATTCAAAAATCATGTGCCTGCAGGAACCAAACTACAGTCAGGAACCAAAATGTTTTTTTTTTTTTTTTTTTTTTTTTGTTTTTTTTTTTTAATTTCCTAATTTAATTTTTTTTTTTTTTTTTTTTTTTTTAATGTTATTTTTTTTTTTTTTTTTTTTTTTTTTTTTTTTTTTTTTTTTTTTTTTTTTTTTTTTTTTTTTTTTTTTTTTTTTTTGTCCTATCCTCTGATGCCCAATGATTTTAAATTTGTGTTTACACTCTGATTGTATTTAACACTCTAACCAGCTACTGATTTATAATCTTACCTTAAATACCCAAGTGTCATGTACTCATATCCTAACATGTTTAGATGCCACATTAATCAAAAAAGCAATGGGTTTAATTCACGTAAGACAGCTATTTTGTCAATTATCTTACTAAGACATGTCTATAAATTAAAAGCTAACCTAGATATTGTCTCGTAAACTTATCTTCTATTAGAGATATACAACTCCCATCTTATAGCTTACATATTTTGCACGTATATACTATTAGGCTCCAGAAATCATGCACACTTAAAAAAAATAAAACGATAAAAAATGAGTCATGTGTCATCTTTTGATTGCCTTTATATTGAGGTGTGCGATACTCTTGTTTGATATGTCACATACACATAAAGTCAGGACAAAGTTGAAAAGCAAGAAACAATCATTTTCATTTACATCACACAAAAATGCAGAAGTTTCTAAAACAACGTAATATAGAGATTTATGTTCAAAAAAACATGTTAACATGGCAGTTCCAAGTTCCAACTTTGCAAGAAAACACAAAAATCAAACAACATACTGAACGAACATACAAAGCATGTATATTGCATGGAAGAAGTTGTGACTCACAGTCAAATAACAAAAAACATATTAGAGGCCGGGAGAGGTGCAGCAGAGTATACCCTGTGAAAGAGATCTGCAACTCCTTGAAGTTGTGCTCAGGCACGCTGTCAATCTTGCTGCAGCAACTGCATTATGTAGGGGTAACAAAGACTGCACGCATCCAAGCTCTGATGGGCACCTATCATGTAAATTATTCGAAAACATTAGTATATCGCCTCTACTAAATGGCATAAAACAACCGCCACCTGTTAACAGCAAAAAAAAAAAAATCACTATTTATACTCTACTAACTTTACCAGCGTCATACAACAATCATACATCACATTCTAAACCCCAACGATGTTATACTCCTTATGACTATTGACCATTTGACCACGGCATTACTGCTCTAGTGTTTCCAAAAGAATGGCCCACTTTGTAAAGTAGCTTTGTTATAAGGGTTTTTCCCACCAATTCACTATCACATTTGTGGTGCCTTACTTAGCGTACTTTTTGTGTGCATATGTGCCTTTAAAAAATAGTTGTAAGTTTCACTTTAGACACCGGGTAACCATATACTGTAACTGGCTGCAAGAGAAAGTAGCTTTACCAAGTCAACCATACATGAAGCTACCCTAGCAACTACAGTACAACATAAAACCATCTGCATGACACATGTACAGCAAAAAAAATAGTAAAACAGCTAAAACAACGCAAAAGTGAAAGCAAGTTGTTATTTACAACCAGAAAATCCCTAGTCATACTTTACAAATTTACCCTCATCATACAACAATTTCTAAAGTGCAATGACATCAAGCTACCCCCTACGGGCGGTCGCCCGTCGTCGTAAAGTAGTCCCCGCGAAGCTTTCGGGAAGAGGTTAGTCTCCCGATTACTAAAGTAAAGGAAAAAACATCTTTTAACACAACACATGTACCGCAAAAAGTATAGTAAAACAACTAAAACGGCCCAAAGATGAAATGGATTTGTTATTTTACAGCAAAAAATCTCTAAAGTCATACTTGACAAACTTTACCTTCATCATACAACAATCATATATCACATTCTAAACTCGAACAATGTTTTACTATTCTAGTTTTTACCGAAAACATTGTCCACTCTCTAAGTAGCCTTGTTACAAGGGTTCGTGCCATAAACTGATAAAAGACCAACCTACATCCAATTTTGTGCCTTATTACATATCATAATTTTTTAGTACATATGTGTCATTCAATGTTGTTTTGGTGTTTCACTTTAGTAGCCCGGTACCCCGATCACCCGATGAACATATTAAGGCGTTGAGTTACATTGCGCACAACATGATTTCACTTTATGCCGTTTAAGCCAATGTAATCAGCACCTAATCCAAGTCAACCAAGCCACCTCGGTTACCAAGTAAACCACAAAACCATATTTTAACACAACATATATACACACTTACGCATAGCAATCAAAAAACAGCAAAACAACTAAAAACAACCCAAAAATGAAAAGCCACTTGTCATTTTACATCATAAATAAACCCATGTCATAAACTACCAATTTTCCCATTTTACCCTTTATCATTTACCATTCAAACAATACAAGGTAACATCAAATTAACATTCAATTGACATCAGCCATTGATATTCTAATCTTCTCCAAAACAATTGTCCACTAATTTATAATTCTTGCCAAGAAAGATAACAACGTAATTTCACTTTTGCAATGTGTTACTTATCATACTTTTTGTGTACATAGGCATCATCAATAGATAGTTTTAAGTTTCACACTTTCACTCATGTCACCGGGCAACCATATCTAGCTAACTACATAAACTTATTGAGTTACGGACTTTGCAAAACAATTCATTAATTAACTAGCATTTTCAACTTGGGTGTCGTTCATAATCAACAAGTTTACAAAGTCCACCAGACATCAACCTACCCCAGAAACTAAAAACAGTAAAACAACTAAAAACAACCTAAAAATGAAAACCCAGTTCTTATTTTACATCACAAAAAAAAAAAAAAAAAAAAAAAAAAAAAAAAAAAAAAAAAAAAAAAAAAAAAAAAGATACCTTGAGAATGAGAAACGAGGAGCAGGTGAGGGTTTTGGAATACTGAATTTGGGAGATGAAGAAGGTGTGGATTTGGGGATTGATGAAGATTGTTTAAAAGCGGATTTGATATTTGAAAATGATGATTTGTTTATGAATCTGTTGCATCTTGATGCCATTTTTTATTTTAGATCTGAAGAGAAATGTAAAAAAATTTGGTTGTGTTGTTTATAGGGTTTAGGGTTTTGATGTGAACCACTATTAGAGTATCCGGGTCTTATCCGTTTGTTATTCGGATACAACGTGACCCGAAGTTCGGAAGTTGTACTACTTTGCTTTGCTTGTTGTTGTTGGCATGAAAGAAAAGGCTTGGGCTCGGGATAGGAAATCGATTTTGGTCATTACTGCCTGCCTGCATTTGGGGCTGGGCTTCCTCAAGCCGAGCTTCTCTTTTCTTTGAAATAACACTACTAGTTAGTATTACAGTAGTTGTGAACAGTGTTTTTTTTTTAAATAAAAACTGAAACACTCTGTGCAAACGAGCTTTCAATTCTAAGGCTAGACACAATAACAATGGACGACCGACTTACAAGATCGATTAAATATCGATCGTCTTTTTGTGGGTTTTTTTTCCAATCGGTCGTGCGACGATTTTTTTTGGAACTTGGTCGAGGTAGCGACCGAGTGTGTATATGTTTTGTGTGTGTGTTATTTAATTAAAAAAGATTATTTGTGGGGTATGTTTTTCGTAGTGTATGTCATCTTTACTGAGGCACCGAATCGCCTGCAGGTCGCTGGAGAGAGAAAGCTGACGTGGCGGATAAAATGTGGGTCAATCCCTCCCCTTACTGTGTCCAGCCTAAGGGTGCGTTTGGTATGATCACAGGTTTAGAATAGAATTTAGGTTCGGTATAGAATGAAAGAAAACGAAGAGAGATAAAGAAGATGGGGAAAAAAAAATACTATTAATTAAATTAAGTATAAAATTATTATTTTGAGAAAATAAATGATTAAAAAAATACGATTACTTTGTGGCTAGAAATTGAGCTTTTGAATATGTGTCAGTATCATTCGATCAATCCCGCCATTTTGTCATGAAATGAGATTTGAGTTGACTTCTTGATACCATCATAAAAGTGGTATACTAAACGTGAAATTTTGAGATTCATTCTATTCGCAAAGTGTGACCACCCCAAAACAAACATTACCTAAACTTTTTTGTTTATGTGTGTGTAAAGCCCGTTCTAATAAAATATGGTTAGTGATGATAAAATTAATAAATTATTATGTAACACAATTGATGGATATCAAAGTGTGAGCATCTCAACTTGGTATCTCTTTCTCATGGGTTAAGTTTTAATGTAATTTGGCGGCTCATCGTGTTGCTAAGTTAGTTTTCAGATCTCATGAGAACTTTGTATGGAATGTTAATATTCCCGATGTAATTACGTCCGTTGCGAGGAGTGATATGATATAAGTTTTTTTGCGGGCTTCGGCCCTTCTCTTATTCAAAAAAAAAGACTATAGCATATATATTTTTAGTTAAGGAATTAATTTGTACACTCACATTTTTTAATGACATTCTATTGAATGCATTATATACTTATACAAAGCTTTAACTGTTTGTACAGTTGAGTGTTCTAATAAAAAATGTGAGTGTCCCAATCACCTCTCTTTTAGTTAGTATGCATAACTTGATTACGAGTAACTTGTATTCTTTTGTCAAACTAAAGTTTGTTACACCAGAAGATAAAAACATAAAAATTAGTTTTTCATCATTCATAATTATACCTAATATTATCAGTTTAAGTTGGTTCATACATTTTCGTTTATTCTCTTGATATGAGGTGCACTTTGTATATATAAGAGCATTGGGGTCTTAACACCAAGTTAAAGCTTAACTCAGTGACACGTCAGAGCCACATCAGCTTTAATCTTTTCACTATAACTCAACGTTTTGGGGGCGGTGTGTTAACATTTTTGAGTTAAAGCTTAACTCAACATTTTGGGCCCCATTTTTTTCATAATTAAACAAATAAACAGAGTTAAAGCTTAACTTGGGGGCGGTGTGTTAACATTTTTGAGTTAAAGCTTAACTCACAAAAAACATGCCCCTTCACGCTGCGTTAAGTAGCTAACGTGGGGAGTTAAAGCTTAACTCACTTGAGGGGGGGGGGGTTACGTGGCCTTTAACGTGGGAAGTTAAACCTTAACCGGGGGGGG
>LBNU01004269.1:35511-46030 GCA_014162995.1 Artemisia annua | reverse complement strand
GGGAAGGTGGAGAGGATCGGTAACACACCCAACGCTTAAGCAGTCATGGACCTTGTGGTCTTTTTTAAAAGTTCAATCTATGTGTTTTAGGGAGCCTTTTTTTTTTTTTTTTTTTTGGAATATAAGAGCATACTATACTGAGTTAACCTCACATAAAGGTTTAACAGAATAGTAAACACATTGTGGTTGTATAGTATATCCACTAACGGCGATGAGCTTTTGACACTACTACACAAAAATGGCTTTAGGTACGGTTTTAAAAAGGCTTTTTGTCCCATTCTTGAACCCTACTAAATAATACCTTGACAAAAAATGAAATGATCTTTGGTACGGTTTACTATATAACCGTACGAAATATCCCCATAAATAATCAATATAAAAATTTTGTTTTCTGGTACGGTTTTTTAGAAAATTGTAAAAAATTCCTTTATTAATCAAAAAATATAAATTTCTTACTTTGAATTTTCCTTTTTCATGATCTTATGCATATAGCTTCGTCGAGCAATACCATATCAACTAGGGTCGGAAACGAGTCGAGCCGCTCGTAAAAAGCTCGAGATCGGAGCGGTAAAAATCTCAAATGAGCCGAGCCTAAACGAGCTCGAACAAGAGTTCGAGTCTAAGTTTGGCTCATTTAATAATCGAGCTCCAGCTTTATATATAATGATCGATTAGGCTCGCGAGCCTAAAAGAGCACTAAAAATATGTACGCATATGTAATATCTATACATATAACCATGTATAAACGAACTTAAAAAATAAACGAGCTTGAGTAATACAACAAACCAATATGACAATTAACAAACTCTACATTAGAAGCTTGGGCCCAGCGCAGTTGGCCACCTGCTACCTTAGAAGTCGGGCCAACCAGCTGCCTAGTGCAGTTGGCCACAAGCTACCTTAGAAGCTTGGGCCAGCCATGTGATGTCTTGATCCAACAAAGGACGCGAGTTTGAATCCGTTCCACAACATGGTTGGGTATTGGGTGGAGGTATTTCACATGCATCAAACCTTTGCTGGGTAGAGTTGATGAGTACCATTATGATACACAGAGTTAAGGTGTCTCTACCGCTCTACACTTTTTTCATTTTATATATACATCATGATCACAACAATCAAAGTAAAAATGACATGTATACATACGCACAACATCATTAAATAGAAATACAACTGTCCAAAATATATATCATGACCAAGTGACTACCATTTGAAAAAGAAACACATCGAAACCTCATTTATTGAGCGACCAAATGTAACTAGAGGAGTAACTGTCATAGGTGCCACTTGGTCGATCTCATATTGTTTTTCATTGATTAGGTTATCGGGTTGTTTGGTTTATTCGGTTCGATTAGTTCGATTAAATTTATTTTTAAACACAAACCGAAACCGAATTTGAATTCGGTTCGATTTTCAAGTTAACCCGAATTATATAATTTACATTTTTTCTAATTTAATTTTATATACTTTTAGGGGGGAAAAAATACTTCAAGCATAAAGTATTTAATTTATACTAAGAAAAAATTTTAATGGTCTTCTTATGTATTAAGAAATAAGAACCCTTATCAAATTTCTAAGAAACGGATAAAGTAGAGTTTAGGGTTCATTTTAAAAGATAGTTTTTATCAGTTTGTGAACCAAATTAGAAAAAAACAATCAGAAAGAAAGAATAAATTAAATGTTTTTTTTTTTTTCTTTTTTCTTTTTTCAGTTCTACACTACAAAAGAAAACACAAAATAGCATATGGCTCGCTATTGTCTACTATTGAAGAAATATTAGAAAACCTTGAGACATATGGAAAGGGAAGTGATTCGCACACTACAAGCGGTTGAAGCACATTGTTAATATTGTACAAGTATTTAATGTACAAATGGATTGTCTCAATCAATTTTAAAAGTGTGCAAATCAATTCCGATATGAAAAGCATGAAAACCAAACTAAACCTATGAGTTACCAACCATTCCTCATAAGGTTGGCAGTCTAATATTTTAATCATTCATTATAGTTATGTGATATTTCTGTTATTCTGTATATGTAAGCTCGTAAATTTTGTGTGGCTTACTTTGTGAAACTGTAAGTCAGTATTCATTTGAACTAATATGAAAGTCTATATATGTAGGGTCGAAATACTTTGTGATACCATGTAGAATTTTTATTACCCGATAAACAATGCAACGACAATATATATACATATAACAATAGCTAAACGGGCTAAGCCTTAATAGATACATGGGCGTAATCACTGCTAACAAATATATGAAAGTTATTTTTGGTTGTGCGCTCTTAGGACTCTTTTCAAGGAGAGCAAAATACCAAGTTAAACACCTGAATAAGCATACAAACATGTTGTACCATCTATGGTTGTATGGTGAGTTCAGAACATCTTCTATAATTTTGATTTGTACATGGATCAGAGGTCGGCATCATGTGTGTATAATTTGCTGGGATGGTGTATGATCAGTGCTAGGCTTCAGAGCTTTTGTTATCTTTTGTTGGGCGTTGGCGTGCCACGTGTGCTTTTGATTATGAGTACCCGTGGTCATGTATCTGTTAGACTGCTATTCTTCTTTTTTTGAACGATAAACTCACACACGCCTTTGTTCCTGGTTGTGACTTGTGACTGAACTCTCGTTCACTTAATTAAATCATCTGTACTTTAGATACAATTAAATCAAAGGCTTGTCGGCATACACTTATATGGATTTGGATATCGTAGGATATCAGTGATCCATTCGATATATACCAACCTGCAGTATTGCACGGTGATGTGTTGCACGTTCTTTTGTGAACACCTTTACGACCATTTTAATCTCATAAGAATATTGTCTAAAACATTTTGACTATAATCAGTGTGTAATCCAAATCTGTAACTAACAATTAGAAAGAAAAGAATTAATTAATTGAATTTGTCAACAAACTAAAACCCCCAGAAGTAACACCAACAAAGTCACCCATTCGACCCATACTCCTCTCACGGGTCGATAACCCGAAGAAATATTCGACTCCATAGAGGGAGCATACCTAAAGTTCGGGTTCGACCCATACAAAGTCTGAATCCCTTTAATATCATCCATTTTTAGATCCACTTTTGTAGTCCTCGGACCCAAACTCGGGTACATAATCGCCTCTTTAACACTCGAATGGGCCAAACCAAGTATATGTCCAATTTCATGAGTCGCAACAGACTCCAAATCAATAGCCACATTTGATCCGGTTGATCCAAAATCAACAGCCCATGTTTCGGCCGTATCAAAATGAAGCCTACCATTTTCTGGCGAAAACGCGTGAGCCAAAACTCCTAAAACCCCATCAAACGGCTCCCCGTCCCCGTGGTCCCCACCATAAAACGCTATTTTTATATCAGCATTACGATAATCGTCAACTTCAGTAAAGTTGACGGGTATCGTAGACGCCCAACGCCCAAAAGAACGTTGGAAAACATCTTGTAATTTTGAATATTCAATGTAATCAATCATATGACTATCAGAAAAAGCATATGTCAACATCAAAGTCTCGCTTTTCGAGGTTTGTCGCCACCTCGGCTCCCCATCAAAAAACGCATACTTTTTCGACACGTGGATTTTATGTTTTCGCGTAATATAGTCCGACACGCCGCACCTCGGCAACATGATCTGACCAACCGTACCCGGATCCAATTTTCCAGTAACCGGTAAACCCAACTTTTTTTGATACCTCAAAACCGCGTTTTCAAACTTGTCGTCAAAAGTGTCGCTAAAAGTGTCGCTAAAGCTATCGAGATACCCGAACCGGTGAAAATACTTTTTGAGCTCAGAAATGCCTGAAAGCCTAGCACCTTTGCCCACGTTGGTGAATTTTGAAAAGTTGTGCCACGTGGCGTTTCCTGATAGGTTGATGGGAAATTCCGGTGGTGAGATTGGAGGCAAGATTCTGGCGGGAAAAACATGTTGGATGAGAGATAATAAGATGAATATGTTGTAACGGTAATAACGGTACATGGTTTGTTAAATTAGTTTGTCTTAGGATATTATTGTGTATTTATATAAGATTCAAAGTGTATATACAAAGTAAGGTGCAAGTTTTGTTGCATCATGTATAAGTTATTACAAAGTTTGTTTAAATTAACTATGGTTTTCGATGATTCGGTGACTAATCTACATGGCAGGGACGGATCCGAGATTTTAAGTCAACAGATGTATAATATTTTTTTACGAGTATATAAGAAATAAAAATTAACTAAAATGTACGATTTCATTAAAACTGATAAAAAAAGTAAAAAGACATGTATTTCTTTTTGATATATTAGTGGACTAACTAAACAAGATATGCATGTATTTGTGTGACTTCGGGACCAAGATCATTTGGAGAAATTAAGAATTTTAACGGAAATTTACACTATACGACAAACATCCATCGGGTTCCCGTGAACCCTTAACAACCCCCTAGGTCCGCACCTGCTACAAAGTTTAAGCTACCGTAGCACATAATACTTAAAATCGGGTAAAGTTATTCCCTTAAGAAAAGTTGACGCGGTCACTAAATTGTTTGTATTAAACATAATTTAAACTATCAACATTTTATGTTCCGGTAACGAAAATTTAAAGTTTTCACCACATGTTCAAATTTTAGACCATAAAGTATGAGAGGTGATATGCACACCATCAAAAGTGATGTGCACACCACAAAATTACATTAGTGATGCATATAGTACAACATCACATATGCATGATTATGATGTGCACATCACTTTTCGAAGTGATATGCTTACCACTATCTAAAGTTTTTTTATGTGCATACACAACCAAACATTAGATATACCCAAAGGTGGTTGTACTTCAAGTTTGACTAATTCTACTAAACTAATGTAATTAGACAAAGACGGTTTAACAATTTGTTGTTTTGTATAATCCCTAATGACGATATCTACTATTCTAGAACAATTCCATGATCACTGTCGATATATTATCATAAAAGTTACTTATTTTTTCTGATAAAAGATATTTGTGATGAAAATATGTATCAAGTGTCCATTTGCCCTTTAGACTTGTAATAGTTCTCGTGATATGCAAATTTTTTAGTAGTAACTCATGTCTATCTTGTGATGAAATTTTTACGCCTTGTCTAAAACAATTTGTATAGAGCAATCTTCAACACTGACTCATATATGGTTTAACAATTTGTTACAATCTTAAGTAACTATTCTTGAATTCATATATGATGACTAATGCGACAACACAAAGGATAATTTTGTGGGTAATATCTATGTTGAGATGTGACCCAATATTGGTGACAACCTTAACTACAAATTTACATTGTAAGGTTTTTTAGACAAAGATGAATGCAACAAGAAAATGGGAGGAGAAAGTTAAGAAGATTCTTTGGTTAAAACCATGACATTTTTTAGAATCTTAACATGGTTTCATGAAGGCACGTTTTGGTCAACCACTTGGGTGGGATTCTATTTTTATGTATATTATATTTCATAAATAAATAAATGGTCATCGGGTTTTAGAGGTTGTTAAATGGATAATCATTTTAAATAAGGATTTGGTATATAAAATCTAATAGTAAACGCTAAAAAGATGCTTTGGTTCTATATTTTTATAACTCATTTTCATGTTAATTATGTTTGAAAAGGAAGATTCAAGTGATATGTTTCTGTTATAAGTTTTCATCTTTTTATGTCGACTAGTCGTTATTTCAAACCTTTTCGTCGACTAAGATGTAGTTCTGTCTAGGTTTATATTGTTCAGATTAATGAAGCTCGAGTGTGTTGTGTGTAGACTTTTATTGGTTTGAGATTGATTTCATTCTACTCTAAACAACTTTTGGTCTCATTTTGTTAATCTTTCTCTTGGTCCGGTTGATGCCAAGATGCAGCCCTAAAAGTTAATGCGCAACATTCACCGAAAAGGATCATGAATCAACATAATCAGCATAAGATAAACGATAGAAGTGATATTTTAAGCTTTAATACTATCACGTTTACTATACCGAAAGTTGGTTGAAATTTGTATTAGAATTATAAATCTTCATAACATAAGCACATAAGTACATAACCACAATGCTTAATTACTTTCGGGCTATTATTCTTGGTCCATTTAGCAAGCCCAGAAATCTTAATAACACCTTCTCTGCAGCTCTGCCTTATTTATTATCTGTTTGAACTTATTGGGCTTGATTGAGTCCAGCTGAAGCTTATATATTTGTTGAAATTCTCAAATTCATCTCATACTAACTGATACAACAACAATCTATTAGATTTCTTTCTTATAGAAACGAGTTGTATGCAGCTCATAGCTACTTTCAGGCCTTACATGTATTACTCCACCCAAATTCTCCATCTCCTTTGCTTGCTCAGCGACTTTTTTGCAGCAAATCCTGAATTTTGGTTTCTCGACAGAGCCAGCAGCTAAGTACGAGTTATACGATTCCTCAAGCTTGTGTGGCTGAGAAAACTCTTTGCCTTCAGGTGAATGTAAATGAACAATGTAGGTTTTGAGTTCATTGGCTTGGGTAGGATATATATTGAAAATGGTGGTGCAGGTGAGAATNGGGGGGGGGGGGTACATAGTGTAGAGGAAAGTTTCGCACTCAACCGCTGATATTTCATGTCAAGCGGACAACATGGAATATGACATTTTTGAATGAAACTTCTGATACACACATAATATTAATTCGCTATTAAGATTACTCAATCGCCTACAATTGGGAAATTAGTTATGAGACAGCTATATATGGTGTCCTTTATTGAGTGGTTTCTTCCTTGCTACAAGTTTTCTTACATTCATAGAAGTTTCACCTCCATGAAAATCTCCATATTTTCATTATAAGATGCTTCAAGATTTCGAGATAAATATACTTTATCAGATGACTACTACTTGTTCCTTTTTTTATAAGTCTCATAGTCTCTAAGATGGCCTATCTATGTGAATTGTTGTATAAAATGTTACATTTTCTTTGTTTTATGCAGGATTTAAGCCGGTTAAACTTGCATAGGTCCATTACTTAAGGTAATTGGTTTGTTTAGCAGAAGACGAAATGGCCTAAACAATGTAAACAAAACAAATGGCCTAATCTGTTTACTTGAACTGGTTCCTTCTTAATGCAGAAATTTGTTGAACTCTTCTGGGCCCAGTTAAGATTCTGTTGCAGATGCATTGTGCTATTTACTTCTTTGCTTCTAGTCTTAGAGAATTACATAATGCAATACAAGTTACCCTTTTTTTAGCATAATATAATTCACTTATGTATCTTACGTCGTCAAGTAAGAAATTTCTGTTGCTGGTTACTAACCAAAGTAAAGTGCGCAACAAGAACACTATTGAGGGTGAAAGTATGTTTACTACTTTTTGGTCTTGGTTGATAGTCATTTGATTCTTTTATACTAGTTAAGCTAAGGATTAATCTTTTTATATATAGTTTTACGACCAACACATGAATGTTGTGTGTGATTACCTTTCTTTTTTAAAGAAACTACCGGAAAAAAAAAAAAAAAAAAAAAAAAAAAAAAAAAAAAAAAAAAAAAAAAAAAAAAAAAAAGTTGGGCCAAGAAAAAGACCGCTACTTATCGGGCCAGGTTTTGGGCTAACAAAAGGTGACGTCATATGACATCAACTAGAAAACTACTGAAAGTTAACCAGACCGTCTGATACGAAAAATGAAAAAGTTAGCCATTAAGATTTGTCCCAAGTTTGGCACACTTATTTTACCAGTCATGAAAATAGCCCATCTCATACGAGATGCTTTATTGAAACTGTTAAGCTCTAGATGTCCCGCATTTCTCAAGAACGATAGCTAAAGGCCCTGAAACTACAACTTGAATCGGGAACCTACGTGTTGCAACGTAATAAAAAAAAAATATACTCAAACGAAGACATTCATAAAGGAATCTATAGTAGTTTTTCGAAATCATAAGACAAAAAAAAAAGTCATGAAACTGAAAATTGTAACTTATGTTTGAGATCCTTAACTAATAAATTATCCCTTCAAGATATAATACAACAATTAAATAACTATACACATAAAACATGTAAACATCTTAACTTCATCACTTGGTATCTCATTTAATGCACACATGGAGTCCAGAGGGTATGTTTTAATGCACTACAAAAAAATGCATTCAATAAAGAATGGAATTGAAAGCAGAAAAAATATCCAGAGTAGAACTCACTGTTAATTATATACTAGTAGTTATTTATTTATTTAATTTGACTTTAACTGGATTTTTTTTTTTTCTCTGAATGGCATTATTTAGTTTGAAAGATTAGGTTTAATTAGTTGTTTACAACATTGTCTAGATGTTTTATACATTATTTACTTACTAGTCAACTATAGCAATGAATTTTCATCCACACTAGCCACTAATCTGATGTGGATCTCTATTTATCTGATCATTATACTGTCTGAATTGAAGTAGAGGGTAGTGACACATGACAATGAATTAATAATGATTTAATAAATGTTACAACTAGCTAATTAACTGAATAAATCATGATTTATATGGACCATATATATCAATGAATGACTTGATGTCTCAATAAAATTATCAACTGTATCAATGAATTTATATACGTACACATGTTTTTCTTTCGAAATACTGAGTTATCTTTGCTAACCTGTCAAGTAAATTTAGACACTACAGATCATCTCGCAAGATTCATATGTTATGATGATCAATAACCCTTAAAACTACTTTCGTAAGTTTACATAAATCACATTAACAGCTAAATTCACTACAAACATTTACACTTGTTGTCAGGGACGGAGCCAGGGGTTCCCGCGGGTGTCCCGGCACCTTATGGATTTTTCCAATGTAATTTTAATTTTTGAAAAAAACATCATTTTTTCCTAAAATTATACCCGGTCCATCGAAATATGTTTTTAGTATTAGTGTTCAATTTTTTTTTTGTGCACCAAATCATATTTAGTCATGGTTCTTCTATGCATGCACTTATTTGTCACTGTTGAAAAGAAAAAAATGGAATTGGATACTATTGTACTAAATATTCTTCATCATATCTTTTGATTTGTATTTTACAATGCAATAATTTATTACCGTTAAAAAAAAAAGAGTACTCAAGGTACTAGGAGAACATATGCAGGGTCGGAACATAAGTGGGGGCACTAGCAATTTTAGGAATATTATGATATAAAAATGATTCATGCATGTTAATAATTAAGTATCTCTTCAAAGGTTGAAACAAGGACGTAATGATCATTTTGTTTTGTTGGAATGTAGTATATATAAAATCATCATTGTCTTACAGGTGATCCAAGAAAACTAGTGTCAAAATGTCGCAAACTAATTAACGGGCATTGTCATTTGTCAGTGATGTCTAATGACTCTCCAAACCATGCAAAATTTGATTAGTTTGTGCTTTTAATTTGTATGTACGTACTCCTAGTCTCTAACCTTGGTATAACTATCAAAGGCAGGTTCTAGAGTTGGTTTATACCTTACCAATACTCAAAGTTGGTTTATTTAGTGTCACAGATCGAGCTAGTACTCGCCGCATCTATCCGGTACTCGAAGTAAATTCTGTTAAAAGCTTTGGTAACAATATGTGTTTGGTCTATTACTGAATTGAATGCTGAATTGAATCAATGGTTTTAGAGAGTTTGTCAATTTTTCAAGAAATGATGATTTTATATATATGCTAGATTCCAACAACACAAAATGGTTATCAGATTCGTTTCAAACTTTGAAGAGATATTTATTCAGTAATCGACATGTCTGCTAACTTTACATGATACAAAGATTTTGGCCGCCCAAATAAAATGCTCAAGTTCCGTCACTAAACATGCGTGTAAGTTACATATCTATCTAGATTCCAAACCACCAATAGTGGAAGTGTCGAATTAACTACAGTAAATGAGATAATGCAAGGAGTAAAGGACCACTCACCTTTATATAGTTATTGCAACTTACTCACTTTGCACTAGATTATGCGATCAATATCATATTTGCTACCTTCACAGACTTCCTTCCAAAGGCAACAATGTGTGTGCACGTTGTAACAATTATGATCCGATCGACTTAACTTTTAACAATGAGTTAAACCGGTTTTACCGGAACAACGATTGAAGCCAAGGCTAGGATAATGGACAAATATTCCCATGTTTGCAGAAACCAAAATGCATTAAGGCAGTGAAAGCTTCTATTCATATCAAAACGATATACTATGTTTCTACTTCGTTGCTAAATTCACTTCTATTCATATCAAAACAATATATATCGTTTCTAACCTCGTTGCTCAAAGGGTGTTCTGTTAAAATGATTAACTCAACTTGGAAATAAAGTGTAGGGACTCAATTGTTGCCATGTTTGATTTTCAGATATAGTGAGTTCTATGCTTTGCTAAGAAGCGTAACACATTGTCTGGAAGCACAAGGACTAAAAGTTGACACAAAGCTCAAAGATGGGGGATTTTCGAGGACTATAATAAGCTGGAGATCAGATTAGGGTTTCATTATTCTTTCCACCCAAAAGCTAACGCAGTTTATTGATTTCCTCTTATTGGTATTCATTCAAATCTTTCT
>LBNU01004269.1:0-33082 GCA_014162995.1 Artemisia annua | reverse complement strand
AAAAAAAAAAAAAAAAAAAAAAAAAAAAAAAAAAAAAAAAAAAAAAAAATTGGTTCGTCGAAAAACAAATTCGTCGAAAGTATATAACAATGCATATCTGTAGAAAAATGATTTAATTCTCGTCGCGATTGTATTTTTTTTTTGTAGCTTGAAGATTTACCGTTTGCAAGATATGTTGTTTTAAAAAAAATGTGGAAAATAAAAATGGGTGGCTATGATTGGTTCATTTGTTCTATGGCAAATATGAGTTCTATATTAATCTCATTTCTCACATGTAATTTCATAAAATCACATTTGATTTCATAAAATCACATGTGATTTTTTCCAAGCGTAAATTTCAACACTCCCAAAAAATAAATTTTGTCGAAAGTATCTACAGAAATGTCCCTCTATAGAAAGATGGTTTAATTTTCGTGGTGATGATATGATTCTTTTCGTGTCACACGATTAATGGTTTGTGAGATATTTAATTTGTTTTTTTTTTCTTCTTTTTAATGAAAGTTGGTTTTTCTTTTGATAAATAGCAAAGATCGGTTTATCGGTTCTTTACATTCAACTTTTCTCAATAGGGTGTTTTGTATCGCTAAGACGTGACATGTTTCTGCTATTCCCGTCTATCATTATCAGTTATCAACTACTCTACTACTTTGTTTGTTTTCTGCTTGTACTATACTATTTGGAGTTTTTAATGAGCATAAGGTCAAGATAACATTGTATATTTGTATTGCTCATGTAGTAAACATCGTGATGGATCAAATATTCATGCGCTCAAAAGGATATTCTGGGTCTAACTGCTCGTAAGTCTTGTTGGATTCCGAGATGTAGTTCAAAAGTTGAAATGATGGTACCCGGTTACTGGTAGCTTTGGTGGGTACATATTAACCACTAATTCTTATGGGCCTATTAGAAAAAAGAAAACTATTTAGGTCCAAAAACTCCAAATTGTAAATTCTACAGTACAAATGGGCTTTAAACGTTTTTCTAATGTTAAACACAATGTTATCACTCAGTTGGCCTGGTGGTATGATATTTGTAGACCAAAATCACAAGGCTAGAAATAAAGGCTAACATTTATATGTGCACAAATGACAAATTGTAAGGCAAAGATGAAGAGTAAGAAATTGTGTATTCATGTGTCCAAAGATGAATGAATTGAACATATGTTTAAGTCACTTTTTCACTACTCTTACGGCTGTTATATAAACGACTCCGTATAACTTTGTAATGCTAAAGCTGATCAGTAGTTATTAACAAAATCAAACAAATGATAATTTTTTTTGCTAGCAGAGTAGCGACGCAACATAGCGCGAGTGTCTAATTTATATGCATCAATTAAACATTATACTCTACACTCCTTTACATTTTGTCATATATTTTGCCATAATATGAAAATATTTGCTTTGAACACCATTGTTTTCAAACTTTTTCTTTTACAAACCATTACCTTATTGGAGTAAATTGTTGACTTGTTAATAAAATATTGAATTCTTTGACTTATACAGAATTCATTCAGTAGTCTGATCCTACCAAATTCATAATAGCTGTGGTCAATGTTAGCTTTTGAAAATAAGTGTGTGGTCCATGACTCATCTATCTAGGCTCTATAAAATACCCAGTATGCCCACGACTCATAAGTACTAGCTTGGCCCAGTTAAATTATTTTATTTTATGTTTTAGTTTGATTGTTATATTTATATTTACATTTTCTCATTTTTTCATCATTAATTATATATATACTTAAAATAATACATTCTGTACAATAATTTTAAAGCACTATTTGCGTAAATATAAAAATTTTAAGTTTTAGTTATAGAAAGATACCCTCTATTTACTTTTTATTTTTTTTATAGTTTTATTTTTAATATAAAACTAAGAAATAGAAATTACAAATTCCCAAACTATTACGAAAAAACTTGAGTGGTCCATGACTTGTTCATTAATGGCACCTATTTCTCATTTTGGTCATGCTCGACTGCTCAACTGATCGACTCCACTTAAATTGTGACACGTGTCAAAAATTTGGTGGAGTCGAGCAGTTGAGCAGTCGAGCATGACCAGAAAAAACACAAAAATTGTACTTTTTTGTACCTGAAAAAAGTACAATGGAATGACACTTGTCAAAAATTGAGTGGAGTCGAGCAGTTGAGCATAACCAAATTGGGAAAAGAGTGTCACTAATGACCAAGTCATGGACCACCCAATTTTTTTTTTTTTTTTTCAGGAATATAAAATTTAACGAGTCAAAAATATTATACTATTAAAAAACTGTTTTATATAGTGTTAATAAATGGAAGCAACAGGGCCAGGGAGTACCGTGTACATAACAACACCCTTATATTTACTCGGCTTCACATCGATCACCTTATCCTCCAGAAGCCCCCGCTACCCGCTGGTGTAAAGCTAATCCAAAGAAAGTGAACATTTTGGTTTGGAGAATTCTTAGAAACCGTATCCCTTTTCGGTGGAATATGTTAAAATGATAACTCAACCTGGAAATAAAGTGTAGGGACTAATGTTGCCATGTTTGATTTTATAGATATAGTAGAGTTCTATACTTTGGCTAAAGGTGAACATTGTCTGGAAGCACAAGGACTAAAGTTGACACAAAGCTAAAGATGGATTTCGAGGACTATATAAGCTGGAGATCAGATTAGGGTTTCATTATTCTTTTCACCCAAAAGCTACGCAGTTATATTTTCTCTCTTATTGTATTCAATGAAATCTGTTCTTGACTAGGTTATCCAGATTGTACTTGTAAGCCAATCGGATTTATACGGCTCAAGACAGCTTACTACCTTTGTAATAGAACTAAGGTTTTGGTATACCACTTGCGGTATTGAGTATTACTTGATGGCCATTGGCTCCTGGATCCGTTATGAATGGAGAGGGGCTTTGATATAGAAGTTATCAACTGCAAATAACATCACTTGGGCTCGCCCCTGGTTCTTAGCTACGGGTGGTTTGTGCAAGAATACTGCTTCACCCAGACATACTTCTGAACTGCAATCCGCTACGTCAAGATGCCAGCCAATGTAACTCTAGGGTATTCCTGGTTAATGGTTTCTGCACAAACAGTTGTAAGCGTAGATAGGTTAGTTCTTGACTTAACTTTGGTGTGAAACCCGGTTAATTCCTATGCGGCTTAGGGTCTTATGGGATCTGTTATTGCATTAAGACTAATTACAAGATTCCACATGAGACTTCTAGTGAAGTATGGTGATTTGGATGAAATTGTTTACATGACTCTTCCTGAGGGTTACTTTGATCCTAATGATAAAAGAGTATGCAGACTTAAAAAATCATTGTATGGGCTTAAACAAGCTCCTAGGCAATGGAATGCTAAGTTGACTAGTGCTCTTCTTGAAAATGGTTTTAAGCAGAGTAAGAGTGATTATTCCTTGTTTACCAAAAGTGACTCAGGTAACTTTGTTGCTTTGCTGGTTTATGTGGATGATATTATAGTCACTGGTAATAATCTGAAAGATATTGAAAGTTTTAAAGTGTTTTTGAATTCTAAATTTCAAATAAAAGACTTGGGAAAACTTAAATATTTTTTGGGTATTGAAGTGATTGATACTGAACAGGGGGTTTGTTTGTCTCAAAGGAAATATTGTTTAGATCTTTTAACTGAGTTTGGCTTACTTGCTTGCAAACCTTCTGCTTTTCCTTTAGAACAGAATTTGTTTTTAACAAGTGAACCTACTGCTAGTGATCCAGTGATAGATAATTTAACTGAGTATCAAAAACTTATTGGCAAATTGATTTACTTGACTCATACTAGGCCTGATATTGCATATTCAGTTCATTGTTTGAGTCAGTTTATGCATAGGCCTCTTAGATCTCATTTGAAAATTGCTCTTAAAGTTTTAAGATATCTTAAAGGATCACCTGGAAAGGGGGTTCATATTACCAGGTGCCCAAATACTTCTCTTGAAGCATTTGTTGATGCAGACTGGGCAAAATGTGTTGTAACAAGAAAATCTGTCACTGGTTATTGCTTATTTCTTAATGGTTCACTTGTTTCCTGGAAAAGCAAAAAACAGAATACCATTTCTAAGTCTTCTAAAGAGGCTGAATATAGGGCTATGGCCTCTGCAACATCTGAAGTTGTATAGGTTTTAAAAATCTTACATGACTTAGAGTGGGAACATTTTTTGCCTGTCAAATTGTTTTGTGATAGTCAAGCTGCTATTAAAATAGCAGCTAATCCTGTGTTCCATGAAAGAACTAAACATTTATAGATTGATTTACATTTTGTGAGGGAAAAGATTTTGGCAGGGGTTATTAAAACAGAAAAGATTAATATAGCAGATCAAACTGCTGACATTCTAACCAAGGGATTAGGCAAGCTTCAGCATGATAAGCTTGTTGGTAAACTGGGTATGATTGATGTGTTCCAGGTTGGAGTTAAGGGGGGATGTTAAAATGATAACTCAACCTGGAAATAAAGTGTAGGGACTAATGTTGCCATGTTTGATTTTACAGATATAGTAGAGTTCTATACTTTGGCTAAAGGTGAACATTGTCTGGAAGCACAAGGACTAAAGTTGACACAAAGCTAAAGATGGATTGCGAGGACTATATAAGCTGGAGATCAGATTAGGGTTTCATTATTCTTTTCACCCAAAAGCTACGTAGTTATATTTTCTCTCTTATTGTATTCAATCAAATCTGTTCTTGATCTTTTGATCTGTTTCATTGTGAGGCTGAGAGTTTGTAATTGATACTATTGACAAGTTAGTCAATAGGCTTGCACCTGAGTAGCAGTGGCAAGCTTGTGAGCTTCTTAAGTTCTTGGTTTTGTACTGATTGAGATCAGTGTCTTTCTGATCTTGTGATTTGGGTTTGGTTGTTTAATAAGAGTGACTTGAATTGAGATTCAAGTTTTGTTGATTGATTGTTTCATAAAATTTTACAGAATCTTAGCAGAAAAGGTGTTGAATTAAGTTCTTTGGCTTGCCCTATTTGTTCAAAACACCCAGAAACATCTCATCATTTATTTTGAACATGTGATCTTGCATCAGCCATATGGGATTTAACTTTCAAATGGGTCGATCATTATCCAAACGCAATGAGCTCTTTAATGGATGTTTTTTAGTGGCTTGATAATATGAATATTAAAGCTTCAAGGAAATTGGTGTTAGAATCTGTTATCGGGGTCTGTGTTTGGGTTATTTGGAAGTTTCGCAACCAACTCGTCTTTGGCAAATGGGACAGGCATCGGAAAGATCTTTTTGACCACATTACTAGTTATTCATTTCTTTGGTTTTCTGATAGTTTTTAATATTTATATTAAATATTTATTATTATTATTATTATTATTATTATTATTATTATTATTATTATTATATTTTTATTACTATTATTATATTATTATTATAATAAATATTTATTATTATTAATTATTATTATAATTATTATTATTATATGATTATTATAATATTATTATAATAAATATTATTATTGTGTAAATATTAGTTAATAAATATTATTATAATAAATATTATTATTATTATTATTATTATTATTATTATTATTATATAAATATTATTATTTTAATATTTATATTAAATATTTATTATTATTACTACTATTATATTATTATTATTATTATTATTATTATTATTATTATTATTATAATAATAATAATAATAATAATAATAATAATAATAATAATAATAATAATAATAATAATAATAATAATAATAATAATAATAATAATAATAATAATAATAATAATAATAATAATAATAATAATAATAATTCTGAATTACAACGTAATTCAAAACTTTCCATCCAACATCCTATGTAATCTGAATTCCCTCCTTTGACGTAATTGTAATGGCTGAATTACAATTACAACGCAAACCAAACAGCCTACGTAATGTAATCTGAATTACAATTCCCTCCATTCTGCGAAACAAACAGCCTACGTAATGTAATCAGATAACAATTACATCCAATTACGCCAGATTATGGCGAACCAAACGCCCCCTAATTGGCTAATTGCTCCGTGATCACATTCAAAATCATGACTATAAATTATTTATTTTAAAGCTATCAATAAAACAATGTTATTAACTTTTATAAGTACATGGATTATAGATAAGTGCATATTAATTTTTTTTCATAAGTGCATAAAGACATACATACCTAAAAATAAGTAACGAATATGCAACTTTCTATCTTTATTTGAACCTTTAAATTTATTTATTCTTGTATCAATTTTCTTGTTATGCACACTTTTAATCCGCTTATCCGCATGAGAATCATTTGTTTTTTTCATGTGAAAGAAAGCTTAAAGATGTCTTTGAGTACAATCAAAAAAATCTTTTCTATTTAGATAGCATATGGGAAATAGTGATTTCTTTTAATAAGGCAAATAGTATATGAGAAATACTCCGTATTTGTGTAATCGAAGCCCGTTTGTTAAACTTTATTATCGTCAACTATTTATAGAGTACACAAGACAAACAATATTAAAATCCTAACAGACTCGACCCATAACCGGCGTTGGGCCTGCTAATTTATTGTCTAACACT
The DNA here is from genome assembly GCA_014162995.1 of Artemisia annua. Lineage (NCBI taxonomy): Eukaryota > Viridiplantae > Streptophyta > Magnoliopsida > Asterales > Asteraceae > Artemisia > Artemisia annua. Next base: position 26,540 of record LBNU01004269.1, on the reverse strand, counting down.
CCCCCACAGTTCGAGCAGCAAAATCGCGAAAGTTCGGACTACAATAGAAAACTCAAAACATTAAAGAATTAACTATTTTGTTGACGAAGATACCCAATAGCAAGCGGAAGCAAATCTTTTAACAGCAGCAACAACGAAAGCAAAACAAATAGCAAAGCAAAAGTGGTCGTTGGCCGACAACAACGATATTTTTTGCCATATTTTTCTTTTACTTAAACATGCCAAAGATTGCAATGGTGCAATTGGTATGATATCAATCGTAATGAACAGACAAGCATAAACGATGAAAGAAGGATAAGGTTTTTGTTTTTTTCTTTTTGTAATGATGATGTAAACAATTACAAAGATGCAACCAAAACAGAATTCAATTGGCTTGTGTTGCATGTGTTAAAAAAAGGACTTGAGAAAAAGAATAAGTGACTGTTTGTATTGGGGGGAAGAAAATTAAGGCAGCAGCAAGGTAAGAATAAACAGTACACACACACATAGGTAGTTTTTGTGAGATAGGAAGGTTTGACGGGGTGGTAAAGATGTAGCGGCTTATGACGACCGGCTAGGTCTTGGATCATAGCCGTTTTGATAACATGTTAACATTGAAACCCCGTCCGTTAAACTTTATTAATCATCACTTATTTATAAAATACACATGACAAACAATATTAAAATGCTAATTGACCTAACCCACAACCGGGTTTGGACCTACTAATATATTGGCTAACAATATTATGATTTAAATATTGTGTGAAACAAGTTTGTGGACGTATAAAAAATAAAATCCTTAAAGAATATACACAAGAAAGAAAGGAAAGCAACTTTTTCTTGTTGCTTCATATATGCATAAAATATAGTAATATCAAAACACAACTTTGATTTTACGGTTTTTATATTAGAACTTTAGTTACTGTATTACACATTGACATATGTGGAGCCACAACAAACCTATTTTTATAAGAGCAAAATTATTGATAACTTAAAAAAAAACGCATTACAGATTTTTTGTTAAAGGCAAATCATAAATATAGGCATACATTTTCAAAAATTTACACCACAAATTATTTTGTTAGGTAGCATGTGACCACTTTTCCCCCAACTGTTTTCGGCCCTAGTTACAACGTCTTTGCCGTTTGAAAATGAGCAGGAAAAATAGTTTTTATAGGAATTAAAGAACTTGCCATTACCTTCTAACCAATATAACCAGTAACGAAATTTTATACACATGCATGCAACATAGGTATATTTGAGAATTTAATCTATGAATCATAAGAAAAGTAAATGGAATAATTATATGCTATATTATAAACCAAAAACCATTAAACCTTTCTAGTTTGTATTCCCACTTATCCTCGTAGTTCTTGCACATTATCATATACAACTTGCATTATCATGGACAACTTATCCCGCTAACTCCTAAACATTAGATTGGGCGTAAGAAGCCCATGACCGAGTCTTTTGACCTTGAGGGCGAGTCCTCTTGTTACGGAGGTCCCATTCAACGCGTCTTAGACGAGAAAATCGCAAGACTCGATCGTTTCCAAGATCGAGGTGTGTGAGTTTCGTTGTGTGTGTGTGTTTTTTAAATGGTTTTTGTGGGGTATATACGCGTTTAAGTGTGGTACGTTTTGGTAGTGAAATTGGTTGTTTTATTACACTAAATTGATGATCAAGTTGATTGTAAAGAGAAAGCTGATTTAACGATACTGAATACGGTGTCATGTATAACGATACTGAATGCGGTGTCATGTATATTTATTACATCTAGCCTTATACGTACGAAAATGCTATATTATGAGTTTATGACTGCATTATCATGGACAACTTGCAGGTTACATTAAATTCATGTAAAGATAGTAATAAGTTTGACTTCAATTATTTATTCAATCTTTTAATTGCTTTAAGTTTGGTCAGTTACTTGTTTTGGAAATGTATCATTCAAGTTAATAATCCTTGAATTCAGAATTCGAGTATTATTTGATTAATACATTTGAAACTATACTTTACTTTGAGTTTACTGTAACGATTTCCCCATAAGCAATCTGTATGCTTTTATAAAATTCAGTGTTATGGAAGCTTTCATTCATTGCGACAGCAAAGAGTGACGAGTGCTCTATTAACTTATGTATTGTGAACCTTTTGGGTCGAAATTATATTCATTGAACATGTTGGTTAATAGGGAATAAATAACTTATGTATTGTGAACTTTTTGAACCAAATGGCATATAAGGGCCCGCTTGGTTCAAAGTGGGGAAAGGGAAAGTGAATGCAAAGGAATGAGTGAGGTGGGTAATCAATCCAGTGACGAGTGCTCTATTAACTTATGTATTGTGAACCTTTTGGGTCGAAATTATATTCATTGAACATGTTGGTTAATAGGGAATAAATAACTTATGTATTGTGAACTTTTTGAACCAAATGGCANACAAAATGGAACTGTATTAGACAAATGAAATGAAATAACATGATAAACTATGAATATTCAATAAGCTAGATCGATCTATGTCGTATTTGTTACCTCTTCATTTTCAAAATAAATGTTCACTTTTTATGTTGCCCATTAAATACTATCGTACCTACTATAATCACTTTTAATTGGTTCAAACCCAACATAAACACTCATCTTGGGATGTCGACGAAGGGGAGTAATCCTTGGCAATTATAACAATCATTTAGAGAATTAGAGGTGATTCAGGGAAACGAGAACATGCTAACATCAATAACATATGATATCATAAATAGTTGTATTAATGAGCATTTAGGTTAATATTAGATAACTAGTTGCAACAAATTCAATGTTCGGTTATCAGGCTGTCAAAGTTCACATCTACCCTATGGAGAACAAGTGCTCCTTCTGAAAAGCTATTGATTCGGTGAAAAAAAAAGTACTGTAGTAATCAAGAAGATTATGTTGACCAATATTTTAATAAAAATTGATCAACTTTTAGTAAGAAAATACTTTTTCCGAGTTTTTGAAACAGTATATAAATATTTGGCTAATGTTGATAATTTAAAAATGAAATATGAATATGTTTGTCAATTTGACTATAGATGCATGTGATTATGATTTGATGAGATGATCTTAAGTTGAAATCAACATGGACATGGTGGACTATGCTGTGCCATTGTATGAAAGCGAACAAATTATGTAAGCCTTTTTTTAGAACATAAGCATAAACAAATGCCAACTTGGCTAAATATACGGTTATCTCAAGTGTTTAATCACGTAGTATTGCCTACTAGAGCTCAATAAGTCAACAAGGATTATCATAAATAAACATATACACTATTAGGAGTAAAATTACAGACATGAATCAAGCACCAAAGTCCTAGCTGTATTTGTGTTGACATTTTTATGTCGAATAACTTTTGACTTATATCTTNACAGTACTAACGGGCAGCTACAGTAACTAACGGTCGTTAGTTACTGTAGTAACGACCGTTAACTTCTTTTTTTTTTTTTAATTCCGCCTGCAATTGGTCCTTCGTCTTACAGGTTCGTTGCACATTTAGTCCTTATAACTAACGGTCGTTAAGTGCACTGACTACTTTGACAAAACATCCCGCGGCAACGCGCGGGTGATCCACCTCGTTTAAAACATTCATGCAAACTATTGATATAAACAAAACATTTTAATTCTAATTCAAGATATCTAAATTATGCCAACTAATGGAAACAAAAATTTAATCTAGTTAACTATAACATAAATCTTACTTGATTGACACACGGGCTAGAATCCTTTTCGTAAAGCTTGTTCATTATGTCATGCTTCTGCTACATGCATTAATTGTTTATCGAATGAAGATCATATTTTTGTTGTTCAAGAAGGTGTAGTTATTTGGGTAAAGAATATTTGTAATTTGTGAATTGTGATACCACTAAGCCGCACATAACTCAAAAGGTTGGATACTTCGAACTAGTACTACTAAACTAACAAAAACTAATGTTGTTGATACAAAAGTTGGGCGTTCCTTATTTGGGTTCCTGTTCTCGTACCAATCATATCTTAATGCTTGAGACCTGCGCACTAAGAAAGCAAACAAACACCGTTAGGCTTATCGTGGGATTGTCTCCCACGATTATCCTCCGGCGTGAGAGTAAGTAATCGGTTTTAGGGTTGTAAGTCGTACCTTTAACGAGAGTTATGATATTCTTTATATAGGCACGAAATCCTTATTGGATACGTGCTCATTACTCTTCGGTATATATCCGGTTGTGTTTGATATATATCCCTTAAATAAGAGATATCCATATCAAGACCATATATAACTTTGGGTTTGGGCTTTCGTGAGCCCAAACCGTTAGTATGGTAGCCCAATCATTGTTATGATAGCCCACTCGTGGTGGGCTTGGGCATTAGTAATGTTCATTAATCGGGTTCGTGACCCGAATATGGACTATACGTCATCATGTCCCCCCAGTCTAGTATGCGTAGGTATGAACCGCGGATGCTAGACTAGTAATATTAGCGGCAAGCGTGGCGGGGAAGGCTCTAGTATTTCCCGCCAAAAATGGGATACGATGTATCTAGCCTAAAATCGTCCCACGTATCCCTTGAAATACATGAAAAAGTATATGTACCTGTTTGTATTCCAACCACACGATAGAGGTAGTGGGATCCACGTGTCGTTCATCCAAGGCAAGGGGAAACCCTATATAAAGGATTCGCATTTTCATTGTGTCTACCACAGTAAAAAACGCCAATTTCTTCCATATTAAGAATCATCAGTCAAGAAAAACTAGTATCTTCAAAGGTAATTACGCGTGCGCACCCTAGTAAAAATGGTTCGTCAGTTAGATGAGTTCCGTTCTGAGATTGACGAGGATGAACTTCGTCAGTTCACCTCCGACTATTTCATTCCCCTTGCGGTGCATCCGGAAGTACCGGAGCCAGACGCATGTATCGCAGACTTCCCTAAAGGGCAAAATAGGGGTATACACACGCTTTTTTGAGTTTGCAAACCAGCGCGTGCCTATATCCCTATTTTTGAGCGACGTGCTCAACTTCTACCGTCTGCATATCTCTCAGCTGCACTGTATAGGTGCGGCAAAATAACAAACTTTGAAGTAAATTGTCGTTTACTTGCGATAAATCCTACTATCAACCTTTTCCGCGCATTTTACCACACAACGTGGTCGAACGGGTGGGTAACGTTTTCGAAGCGCCCAGGGCGCTATTAGTGTTACACTGAAAAAGTAGACGCCCTTAGGGGTTGGAGGGAAAAGTTTTTCTGGATAGATGATAGGGTATTCTCTTCGCTCTCTGAGTTTTATACTCAAAGATCGCTTCCAAAGGATGAGCGCCCAGATCCCGGTTCGTATAGCACAGAGGATGCGGAGACCATTAATGGAAACCGCATCCCTATCAATCCCTATCCTGAGGAGTTTTTGGTTCACATGGGACTTAGTCGCAACTATTTCCAAGGTTTTGATGAAGTGCCAACATTTCTTGTAATCAATAAGCTAGATCGATCTATGTCGTATTTGTTACCTCTTCATTTTCAAAATAAATGTTCACTTTTTATGTTGCCCATTAAATACTATCGTACCTACTATAATCACTTTTAATTGGTTCAAACCCAACATAAACACTCATCTTGGGATGTCGACGAAGGGGAGTAATCCTTGGGAATTATAACAATCATTTAGAGAATTAGAGGTGATTCAGGGAAACGAGAACATGCTAACATCAATAACATATGATATCATAAATAGTTGTATTAATGAGCATTTAGGTTAAATCTAATTAGAGGTTATCAGGCTGTCAAAGTTCACATCTACCCTATGGAGAACAAGTGCTCCTTCTGAAAAGCTATTGATTCGGTGACAAAAAAAAAAGTAGTAATCAAGAAGATTATGTTGACCAATATTTTAATAAAAATTGATCAACTTTTAGTAAGAAAATACCTTTTCCGAGTTTTTGAAACAGTATATAAATATTTGGCTAATGTTGATAATTTAAAAATGATATATGAATATGTTTGTCAATTTGACTATAGATGCATGTGATTATGATTTGATGAGATGATCTTAAGTTGAAATCAACATGGACATGGTGGACTATGCTGTGCCATTGTATGAAAGCGAACAAATTATGTAAGCCTTTTTTTAAGCATAAACAAATGCCAACTTGGCTAAATATACGGTTATCTCAAGTGTTTAATCACGTAGTAATGTAGTATTGCCTACTAGAGCTCAATAAGTCAACAACGATTATCATAAATAAACATATACACTATTAGGAGTAAAATTACAGACATGAAACAAGCACCAAAGTCCTAGCTGTATTTGTGTTGACATTTTTATGTCGAATAACTTTTGACTTATATCTTAAATCAAATATTTAACTATTTAAAACATTCATGCAAACTATTGATATAAACAAAACATTTTAATCTTTTATATAATAAAAGAATTACATCATTTCGGAGTATTTTTATAAAACCCTTCTCATTGAAAAAAAAAATTAGACTAATAGGAGAGCTCGATTTTGCCATGTAGACGAAATCGAGAAATATGATCGGTTAATAGAAAGTCAAAATTAAATTGATTTTGGTCAAACTTAATAAATTTGGTGGAGAAATTTGGTTAAGAAAAAAAATGCATAAAAATATAGGTGACAAATTTATGAAAACAAAAACTTAAAACAAGAGGAAGTAATTAATAAAACTTTAGTGGTTGAATTTTAAATAAATTATATAGAGCTAAGTGTAAAATTACAAGTTTCCGTGTTTTTTAATAACTTTAGAAAAAACACAAATAACCCCTTACACTTTATACCCCTTATAATTTATATTAATAAGTTTGTTTAAAATTACATGAGTATTAGTCTTAGTTTTTAGACTTTGATACATTAAATTACAAAATTTGGTAAATATGCGAATTAGTTTTAATATTGTTAGTTTTAGACTTTCATCCATTGGAATATTTTTTTAAATAAGGACTCATGTTATTCTATTTAAAAGTTTAATTTATGCTTACACGGGTTTGAATATTAAATACAGCTAAATTATGAGTAACGGGAATATCGAGTTACTGTGATACGAAAATAAATATACGTCATTCTACTTATAACAACGACTTTTGAAATTGTTATTCAAAATTTATATATGAATTTCCATAAAAACATTTTAAAAACTTTACGGAGCATATTTTAACTTCACTAACGCTCATTATGTGCTACTAAACTCGCACATTTTGTACAACATGATATCAATAGTTAAAGTTAAAGAATAACATCAACATCAACCTCAGCATGTCTGTCAGTTAAAAGCGTTATACAAAGCTAATTTACTCATTTTGACAAGTGATATGCTCTATTATGCTGCACCTTCTATTTTTTATTACTTTAGCAGAAAGTGTATATTGCGCGTTGTTAAGTCTGAAAGAAATGACGAAAAAAAGTGTACGTTTTGTGCCAATAGTTTGAGTATTAGCTGATTGATGTTTCTTTCAGGATGTTTTATATGCCAGTTGGTCCTTATCCGTTGTTTATTCGAACTTGACACATTAAGAGACTGGGAATACAAGTTCATCACCAAGTATGCTAAAGTAGGAACCATAAAAACCCCTGAAACTACACCTGATGCATCAACTACGGATTTACTTTGAAGGTTACTTAGAACATGTATTTGATATAATAATTTGGTTATATGGTATATGTGTTTATTGAATTTTAAAATCAAGTTGTCTCTTGAATTTTCATATACTTAAACGGCTATATGGTATATGTGTTGCATTAACCTTATTCCAAAGTTGCAACAAAACAAAGAAATCTCACAAGTATTTGATGTGTTAATTGCTTTTGAATTTGTTGTAATATAGATTAATGATGATGTAGAAAGAGATGTAACTAATGTGTTTCATTCACTTGAAAATCTGCTGCGAAAAGAATGAGCCGGTTTACTAAAGTAGGACTTGCTTAAGCTATTGGAGTTTGGGACTCTATTTTCTACTAATTATAGTAAGTTTTTAAAGGGTTTTGGAACCGTCTTAATAGTTATATTCAGTGGTGATTAGAATTGTTTTAATGGTTGTCTTAATAGTTATTAAAGGTTTTTATGACACTTTTAATTGCAGAATTCAAGGTGTTTGGACTGTTTTTAATAACTTAATTGATGGGTGCTTGAAACTGCCTTGATAGCTGAATTCAAGGGTGTTTGAGACTATTTAAATTGCTAATTTTAGGGGTGTTTGAAATTGTAAAAATAGCCGAATATAGAGGTGTCGCGACTGTTTTTAATAGGCATTGTTATTGCAAAATAAATTTAACTTATACTAAATTAATAGATGTAAAGTTCAAAACATTTTAAGACAACACATTCGATATTAAATACATGATAAAATTTTTATGTCAAAATCCCGTGCGTGCACGGGTATTATAACTAGTTCTAATTCAAGATATCTAAATTATGCCAACTAATGGAAACAAAAATTTAATCTAGTTAACTAGAGGAAATTGCAAAAATCGTCCCTAAATTATGGCCAATTTGCATGTTTCGTCCCAGAATTATTGAAACTGCAAAAGCTGTATCTAAACTAAACTTTTTGGGCAAAATTCGTCCCTAAAAGCAAACGGCGTTAACTCCCATCCACTTTCTCACGCACGTGTTTTGCACACGAGGACAATCTTGTCTTTTTACATGATACTAATACTTAAACGATTTTAAAAACCCACCCACTTTATAAAACCCGATCCCCAAAACACTAATAAATTTATTTAATCCAAATTGAATTATGAAACCCTAATCCCCAAAACACTATACATCCCTAAACAATCAAATTAATCAAATTGTAATCCTCAAACTTTGATTCTCAAATGTATAACGTCTGGTATTTTCGAAAGAATCCTAAGTTTGATCCGTACGATGAATATGGTAAGAACATGTTAATAAAATTAAAATTGTTGGTATTCAATGTTGTTTATGTGTTAATCCTAATTATTGTATTTTGTTTATGAAACAGCTGGTTTTCCAGATGTGTTTTCAATGAAGGTGTTTCATGGTGGAAGTTTCACACCATCACCCAATCGTAGGTATTTTGGGGGTAAAGTTCTGTTTGTAGATTTGTTGCATATTAAGCACTTTAGGATTGACATAATACATTCTATAGTGAAAAGGTTAAAATATGATCCTAGGGAAATCATGTATTATCACTTTAAGATACCAAATGAGACCTTAGACTGTGGATTAAGGGCATTGGGAAGTGATTCTGATATTGTTAATCTCTCCAAATATGTAATTGATAATAAGGTTATTGAAATTTATATTGAACATGGTGAAACCACAGTTGAGAGTTACTACATGCCCACAAATGTTGAGAATAATGAAGATGTGCTAGGTGGTGATATGATTGGGCAGTCTAGTGATATAGGTGGTGATATAGGTGGTGATAAGGTTGATGTTCAAGGTGATGAGGCTAATTTAGGTGGTGGTGATAAGGCTGATATTGAAGGTGAGAAGGCTGATGTAGGTAGTGGTGAGGAGGCTGATGTAGGTAGTGGTGATCAGGTTTATGCAGGTGGTGACAGTGATGTAGGTGGTGACAGTGATGTAGAGTTGGTGGATGATGAACATATTATAGAGCCTGTAGATGTGCCAATGGAAGGTTTTAGGTTCAATCTTGATGATGATGAAAGGGAAAGGGACACAGTTGCAGATCCTCTAAGACCTAGGTTAACTATAAATGAGGAAGACTTAGAGGTTATTGATTATGATTCATATGAAAGTGAGCTTGGTGAGGATGACAATGGAAGTGCTATTAAAGCTTCAATTAGGAAACTTAAAAAAAAGGGAAAAAAGGATAATGAGGGTGGAATTGTGAACTTCTTTTATACAGGGCAAGAATTTGGTAATAGGGAAGAAGTAAAGGCTAGGATTAAGGCATATTCTGTGGAGTCAAGAAGGGATATAGACATTGTGAAAAATGATAATGTGAGAGTGAGGGCTAAATGTGTAGGTATTGTGCCAACTGTGTTGGGAGATGGGGGAATGGAATCTTTAATGGGAAAGAGTCAAGATAAGGTTGTAGATAAGGTAAATGAGGGAAATAAAGAGAAGGTACAAAAGGGGAATAAGGGTAAGAAAGTAATTTCAGAAGAGGTAGGTGTCAAGAGTAAATGTGAATGGGAGGTTTATGTTGCCAAGACAAAGGAAGACAATTGGCAAGTAAGGACATATAAAAAAGACCACATCTGTCTACAAACAAGAAAAGTTAAGAAAAGTTAGGCACTGCACATCTACTTTTCTTTCACAACATTTAGTAGATAAGATTACACTAAACCCACACATCCCTGTTAGAGCACTTCAAGATCAAATGCAAAAATATTTCCAGGTTGGTATTTCTAGGCATAAAGCTTACAGAGCTAAAGCTAAGGCAGAAGAGACTGTTAAAGGTGATGCTCAATTGCAGTATGCACGTTTGAGAGATTATGTTATGGAACTTAAAAGATGCAATCCAAATACCACAGTTAAGATAGATGTTGATAGGGATGGAGATCCAGATTCAAATGTTAAGATGTTTAAGAGGATATACATCTGTTTAGGGGCACTAAAAGATGGATTCAACTCTTGTGGCAGAGACCTTTTAGGTTTAGATGGTGCTTTTATGAGGCCACCATATCAAGGACAACTACTTACCGTTGTTTCTGTTGATGCAAATAATGGGATCTACCCTGTAGCTTATGGTATTGTAGAGTCTGAATCACTACAATCATGGTTATGGTTCCTCTCTAATCTGGGATATGATCTTGAGCTTGACATGGACTCAAATTTCACTTTCATTACAGATAGACAGAAGGTACATATTAAGTTAACAGTTTTTGGTCTTTTAAATATTTGGTAAAATAAATTTATTTACTTATTATTTCCTTTAATTTCAGGGCTTGTTACCTGCTATTAAGAAGTTATTTCCAGTTGCTGAACATAGATTTTGTGTGAGACACATTTGTGAGAACATGAGATTAACTTGGAGAGGTGGAGAGTATAAGGAAATGCTTTGGAAGTGTGCAAGTGCCACAACTGTTGTGCAGTTCCAGAAAGGTATGGATGAGTTGAAAGCATACAACCTCAAAGCCTATGAGTGGTTGCAAAAGATTCCTGCAGAACATTGGAGTAGATCTCACTTCTCAGGTAAAACTTTTACATTTTTGTTTAAGTTAATATGTTTTACAGTTAGATGTTTCACACTTTTAGGTTTAGACTTAAATAGATACATGGTCATTAACTTACAGGTAGGGCCCATTGTGATCTGTTGATAAACAACATCTGTGAGGTATTCAATAGGCAATTGCTAGATGCTAGGGATTCTCCAATTATAACTGCCCTTGAGTATGTTAGAGAANTAAAATTACAACTCTTTGATGTAGTATCTTTTGGGATGTTTAAGATTTATTAGTATTGATGTAGTATCTTTTGGGATGTTTAAACTTGGCAGTATGTTTGATGTCAAAATTGGTAGTATATTTCATGTGTTGTTTGATTAACATGGTCATGTTCAGTCTTTGGTTAACATTTCATTTGCATTTGTCATTTGCAGTCTTTGGTTAACATTTGATTTGCATTTGGCATTTGCATTGTTAAATGACATTTGCATTTGTCATTTGCATTCTTTTGTTAACATTTCATTTCATTGACATTTGCATTCTTCTGTTACCATTTCATTTCATTAACATTTGCATTGTATGGTTAACAGTTCATTTCATTGAACAACCCATTACATCAAAATTCATTGACCATAACACATTTTGGTCAATGTATAAGTTAAACTACTAATCAAAGCCTAACAGTACATACCATATTACATCCTAAAAACAAGGAAAACAACCCAAGGATTTCATAGCCTAATAGTACCTATCCTATTACATCATAAAAACAAGGAATACAACCCAAGTACAAACCAACCAAATCTTCAATCTTCTATTTGCAGCTCGTAATTCATTCATTGATTCTTCAAGCACATTCCTTGACATTAGCAATCCTGGGATGATCTCAGTTGAACGGGCACACATGGGTGGGTCGAACCAATTAAAAAAGTTACATTCAGTACCCTACAATCAGATAGAAACCCCTAATTATTAAGCATGAATGTAAAGGATTAATGTACAAGATGAGTGTTTTTTGCAACTTACTCCAATTCGTGGACATGTCAAAAAACGACGGCCTGGGTTACGGGGAGTCCATGAACATCGAAGCACACATTGTTTATTACAAAGGCAATGCACCATATTGATTGATTTGGGTTACTTTAAAAAAATTAGGGTTAGGGTTTATTATTATATGTGTGTTTGGGGATTGAAAGAGGGATTTTTTTTATTTTGATGGGTGGGGTGTGTGGGTATTAAAGGGAAAGAGTTCGTGTAAAAAGACAAAATTGTCCTCGTATGCAAATCACGTGTGTATCAAATTGGATGGAAGTTAACACCGTTTGCTTTTAGGGACGAATTTTGCCCAAAAAGTTTAGTTTAGACACGGTTTTTGCAGTTTCAATAATTCTGGGACGAAACATGCAAATTGGCCATAGTTTTGGGACGATTTTTGCAATTCTCTCAGTTAACTATAACATAAATCTTACTTGATTGACATACGGGCTAGAATCCTTTTCGTAAAGCTTGTTCATTATGTCATGCTTCTGCTACATGCATTAATTGCTTATCGAATGAAGATCATATTTTTGTTATTCAAGAAGGTGTAGTTATTTGGGTAAAGAATATTTGTAATTTGTGATACCACTAAGCCGCACATAACTCAAAAGGTTGTGTGGAAAACTAGAAGGGGGGTTGAATAGTTTACCTCTTTTTATCGTTAATTATCTTGTTAAAATCTTATTGAAACTTTCGTGTAAACAAGATTTAGATTTGTCGTTGTATCAAAGATAATATAAATATAAATGCAAAGGATAAGGAAAGAACAATCAAACCACAACACGATAGTTTATCGTGGTTCGGCTACAAGGACCTCACTTGTCCTTGCCCTACGTCCACGCCCCGAGTATCCAACTCGAGAGTTTCAANATGGATGAGTGGGGGTCTGATTCTTTTGGTGGTGAAGAGGAGGGAGGTGGGGTGGTGGAAAGTGGTTGTTGGGTGGTTATAAATTGTTGGGGTGGTTGTTAGGGTGGTTATCAATTGTGTGTAGTTGCCATAATTAGTAATAAAAAGTCTGAATTTTAATCCTTTTTAATTATAGAATATTCCTAAATTTATTATAATGCAGTATAGATATTTTATGTTATATACTTTCAGGTTTATAGTTTTTTTTAATATAAATAAAATTAAAAAATAATAAAAATCTTGAAAAATGTTAGGGTGGGGGCGCACTTGTAATTTAAGTGGGTGAGAATTACCTCTCCCTATAGTAATGCCTCTGACTTTCACAAGTTGAACAATCACTGACAAACAGAAGGTGCAACAACTTGATTTGTAGACTCACTTCACACTGAAACAGATATTGCAGAAACTGGAACAAAAAACTAAGTTGTCTTCACTGAGGATATTGCAGTACCATTGTAACTCGAATCCAAACTTTACTTAAATTGCAAACAAATTTCACACTGAAGCTATTGTTGTTGCTGTAACTGAATCTCACTGATTGTTAAAAACTTGTGCTGTAGATTCTCGATTAATGCAAAGCTACTGTCGACTGTAGGTGTAGATTTAAATTTCGAGGGTTGCGAAGCCATTGTTGCCAATCTATCGATTTATATTTGTTTGATCTTCACACTATCCATTCGAAGCTTTTGAGTTGAATGTCTTGGAAAATCTTATTAACACTTGAAACTTTTGTACGTAACACCCAAGCGTTTCTCTCTTTCCATATGAAGTAACCCGAAGTCCAAATTACCGCTTGCCAAATATACTATAGAGAGGTATGGACGTTAACGTTTCCACTATGAGATAAAATATCGTCAATACTAAAAATGTTAGCATACCCCACCTTCCACCAATTAAATAGCTTGGTCCACACACTCGTTGCTAAGTCACACGTGACTAAACAATGAGCACATGTCTCCACGTTATCATTATAAACTCATACGTAAGGCAAAAGTATTGTATTATTTAACTCATTTTGTTCGCAATTTAGAAACATTTTCACCTGTATATATTTTTTTTATGAAGAAATCGCTAGATATTTGTTAGGTATTTGATTAATAAAGTTTGTTAAATGAAAAGACTAGAAATAGGTAAAATTACATAGTAGTTTTCGTTACTTGTCACATATTTCAAGAGTGTGTGCGAAATTTTTCTATTTCTATTTGCGATATGACGTCGCTCCGACGCCTACTGTATATAAAACAAATAGGGATGGCAAAAGCACCCGAAACCGACGGGGAAAATCGAAACCCGAACCGGTTGGGTCGGGTTTGGGGGCGGGTTGGTGGGTTTGGATGCGGGTTTGGGTATTGATATAATTTTTTAGCCGGGTACGGGTTTGGATACGGGTTCGGGTAATACCCGCCCGATTACCCGTACCCGTACCCGTATCCGCTTATCCGAATCTATATCCGCTTTATTGATATTATAATTAACTAGAATATATATATACATTATATATAATTTCTTCCATTATATTTTTTTATATAATTATCTCTACTAAATAACATATTTTATTCTGTACATGAATTATCCAAATGGGTTAAATCGTTTGATACGATATTCATTTTCTTTAACTTTAAAAAAAATGAATATATTATGGTGTTTTCCTTTGTTTTTTCGGTGGATTTTAGTGTGACTTAATATTAATACCGTCATTTTGTCCATATAATATTCAATTGGGGATAACCGAAACCCGTGGGGAAAACCCGAAAAACCGATGGATTTTATAAACGGGTATCCATCGGGTTTTGGGGCGGGTTTGGGTATGGATTTCATAAACGGGTACGGGTTCACTAAAACCCGACCCAAACCCGACCCGTTGCCATCCCTATGTGATCCCCATTAAGATTAGAAAAATTATTAATCATTTCGTTGATGATGTATAAGGTCACTGATATAAAGACAATAAGTATATATATTCCCCTTTGTTGGTCCATGAAAATTGAGCAAATCTTGATAAGCATAAATTAGAACTTCATTAATAATAATGAATAAAAGTTACAAGATTACTCAATTCATACATGACTACATGATAACATCTTCAGCTTCTTTACGGGGATAATTTTGGTATATTATCCCCGTTAGAATCTGAAGATGTTATCATGTAGTCATGTATGAATTGAGTAATCTTGTAACTTTTATTCATTATTATTAATGAAGTTCTAATTTATGCTTATCAAGATTTGCTCAGTTTTCATGGACCAACAAGTGGTATCAGAGCGGGTGGATCAATTCTGATCTAGATCCGTTCATATGACTAATGATAACACCAACAATGTCAAAGTTAAAGTGTGAAATCTTCAAAAAAAACTGCTACTGTAATAGCATTTTTTTGAGGGGGAGATACACACTGAACTTTGACAAGAATGACAAAACAAATACACCCACCCACCACCTAAACCCATATCTCGATCCAATACATATTCACCAACACCACATAAACCTTATCATATCCTCAAAATCACCTCACAAACAAAACCCATATCTTACCATCACCAAAAAAAACAAAATCATCAAATTCACACCATTCACACAAAAAAAACCAGTCAACCCCTAAATCCCGTCACCATCACCTCAAAAATTACATTCGATAAAAAAAAACCAGATCTAAATCCAATCAAAACCACAAACAAAAAAAATCAATCATGTCATACCGAGCACCAAACAACAACAGCAGCAACCGTGTTATCACCTGCGACAGCTCCGGTCAACAAAGCCACAAAAAGGGATGGAATGGTCCAGGAGAGAAAGATTGGGGCAGCTGATAAAAGTGATGATGAGATAATAAAAAATCTGAGTTTGAATCAGATTTGTGGTGTTTTGATTTTTATGTGTTAGGATGAATCGGTTTTGATGGGCTTTAGGTCGAATTAATGGTGGTAGTGAGAAGGAAATTGGGTCTGAATGTTTGTGTTTGAAGTGAAAAGGATTTGAGGGTGTTTGCGACTTAGGCTGAGATGGAATGGGGCTGAGGTGTTAAAGATGTAAAGTGTGAACAGTGAACTGATAAATTTTATCAGTGAGTTTGATGGAGTTAAGCAGATGGTAAGGATCAGGGGTGATGGGAATCAGCCTTGGTAACACAGGGAAATGAAGGCTTATGTGGGTCTATCAAGTGATAAAGAAATCACTCACTGATATGTAGGAATCAGTGGATAGGCTTAGTATTGTTGGCTCTCAGGCTGAGCTTTTACAACTCAGGGAAATTGCAACATCAGGGAGTCGTAGTATCTGGTGGCACTTCATGGTGACTGAAACCGAGTCACTAAAACCTGATAACTTAAGACCCTGAACCCGAGGGTCTATAACCTGAGACTCCCTGAAACCCGACTCCCTGAACTTGAAGATCAGATAATGGGTAGAATCACACGATATGGGTAAGGGAGGTGAAATTGTAATGGACTTCAGGTTGTGTGAAGTAATATCAGTGAACACGGTTGTGGTGGCGTACCGTTCACAATCAAAGAGTGGTAATATGGGTTATAAAAAAAATCAGAAGTTGATTTTTTTTGTAAGCTTATACATCAGGGAGCTATAGACTCAGGGAGTAGTAGTATCAGGTGGTCAAAGGGGTGTGAGTCGAGGGCATGACAAGAATCAGTCATTTACGACTCAGGGAATGGTGAAATAAATCAGGCTAAACCTAATGGTGTCTATCAAAGAGCGTAACGGAAGCGCGGTGGGCCCATAATATGTCTTGACATCAGAGAGTTGATAAATGTTGCAACTCAAACAATGTACTCATGTGATTGAAATTCTTACTCACTGAATATGTTGTACTGAATATGTTGTACCGAAACTTAGTATACTGAAATTTTAACTTAGTATACTGAGAAAGTGAGGTGAAAAATTGAGAGGTCACTGATGTATCAAAACTGAACCAGGACTCTCTCAAAACATATGAACCCCTAGTCCCTGAACCTGGTCATTGAACCCTTTGTTCCTAAACTCCAGGTCACTGAACCACTAAAGGAAGATGGACCCTGATGTATCAAATTGAACCAGGTCCCTGAACCCAAGGTCATTGAACCAGGTCCTTTGAACCTCTGGAACTAAACCCAAGTCCCTGAACCTCTAAACCTGGTCAACGAACCTTCTTCCTTGAACCCTCCAACTGAACCCTCAGTTCATCAGCTACTACCTTATTCACCTAGGCTATTTGTATGTTCAAATAGGGGGAGACTGTTGGGTCAATATTTTACCAAAATATTCCCCACAAGTATTTGAACATAAAATAGCCAAGTCACTCACTAAATAAAATAGCAAATTGCTATTTCAGTGAGTGACATATAACTTTAAACACAAACAAGTCACTAAGTGCATAGTCACTTAGTGAGTTACCTTCAGGTTGTTCAGGACAAGTCTAAATAAAAGGCTTTCCATTCAGTGAGTCGGTACTCAGTGAGTGGCACCTGAACCAAAGAAGAAGGTAATGGAGTCAGTGAGTGATGGCAATAACTCACTGACTCCCTGAAGCTGTCTCTACAACATACTGATAAATATGGGCTGGAACTTTCTTGGGAATACAAGCTACAAGCAATGGGAATACAAGCTACAAGAAAGTCAAACAAGACAAAAGTGTTGGAATTTTAATATCATGACATCCNCTTAGTATACTGAGAAAGTGAGGTGAAAAATTGAGAGGTCACTGATGTATCAAAACTGAACCAGGACTCTCTCAAAACATATGAACCCCTAGTCCCTGAACCTGGTCATTGAACCCTTTGTCCCTAAACTCCAGGTCACTGAACCACTAAAGGAAGATGGACCCTGATGTATCAAATTGAACCAGGTCCCTGAACCCAAGGTCATTGAAACAGGTCCTTTGAACCTCTGGAACTAAACCCAAGTCCCTGAACCTCTAAACCTGGTCAGCGAAACTTCTTCCTTGAACCCTCCAACTGAACCCATGAACCTGATCAGTGAACTCTCCTCGTTGAACCCATGTCCCTGAACCCTCTGTCCCACATTTAAACCCAATCACCTTAGGTTATTTGTATGTTCAAATAGGGGGAGACTGTTGGGTCAATATTTTACCCAAATATTCCCCACAAGTATTTGAACATAAAATAGCCAAATCACTCACTGAATAAAATAGTAAATTGCTATTTCAGTGAGTGACATATAACCTTTAACACAAACAAGTCACTGAGTGAACAGTCACTCAGTGAGTTACCTTCAGGATGTTTAGGACAAGTCTAAAGAAAAGACTCTCCATTCAGTGAGGCGGTACTCAGTGAATGGCACCTGAACCAAAGAAGAAGGTAATGGAGTCAGTGAGTGATGACAATAACTCACTGACTCCCTGAAGCTGTCTCTACAACATACTGATAAATATGGGCATGCACTTTCTTGGGAATTCAAGCTACATGCATTGGGAAGACAAGCTATAAAGAAAGTGAAAGAAGACAAAAGTACAAAAGTAAAGAGAATATGCTAAAGCATATTCCAAGTGGTGGATGACAACTCACCCACCCATCACATGTTTACTTTTACTTTTGGAGCTATATATATGTATGTTTATAATAGGGATAGTTAGTGGTTCTAAATAAACAAATACAAATGTATTAGTTAATAGAATCATCCTCTCATTGAATCCAAGAGTAGCTAGCTTGGATCAATGAGAGATTATTGTCATTCTAACGGGGATAATATACCGAGATTATCCCCGTAAAGAAGCTGAAGATGTTATCATGTAGTCATGTAGGAATTGAGTAATCTTGTAACATTTTTTCATTATTATTAATGAAGTTCTAATTTATGTTTATCAAGATTTGCTCAATTTACATGGACCAACAAGTGGTATCAGAGCCAATGGATTATTCTTATGATCCAGATCCATTCATGATTGCTGATAACATCATCTAATGTCAAAATTTAATGTAAACCTTCAAAAACTGCTACTGCAGTTGCATTTTTTGAGGGGGAGAAGTACACTAATTTTGACAGAATGACAAAACATAACACCATTACCCACCAAAAACCCTATCCTTATCCTAAATACTCACATACAACTCTTATAAAAAAACGTCATTCTCACACCACTCAAAACCCAGATCCAATAATCTCTCAAACCTACAAAAACTAAAACACACGACACCATAACAAAAAAAAACACAAACAAAAATTCCCATGTGCACTTCATATATCTACGATTCACCATCATCAACAAAAACACAACTCTCTCAAAAATCATCACTCACCATCAAAAACCCAGAGCTGTTATTAAAACACAAAAAACATATCTAAAAAAAAAAAAAAAATCCTATTACCTACTTCATAACCGACGGACACTCATCACATCGAGAAGACCAATCAAAAAAACCCAGCTGCTTTGGAATCTCCGGTGATAACTTCGGTGAACGAATCGAAAAACCCAGATCCTCACATCGAAATGAAAAAACAAACCCTCTTGTTCACAAGACCAAGCGGTGATTAATGAACAATTCAATGGCAGTCGAAGATTAGTTGTTGCGACTGTTTGTGATATTGGGGTTGATAGGATCTGCTGTTGGGTTTGCTCTGTTTTAGTAAAACTGAATTGGTTTAGAGTGTAGTAGGAAAGAGATGGGAGGCTGATATGGAAGTCATGGATTGACTCAGGGAGTGATGAAGATAAGTGGAGAGTGAAAAGAGAATTGGTGTGTCATCAGTGCATGTTGAACCTGATTAAGAATTTTTCAGGCTACGCCTAAATAGAACTGGTGCTGGGAGTGGTATATCAAAGGGTGTTAGGCTTCAAACTTAGACGTTGCAACATCAGGGGATGATACGAGCTGGGTTTCAAGCTGAAATGGTGGGCTTCATAGGATTGAATAGGGCTGATGTTTTACGAGTTATAAGAAGTGACTTATAAATTTATCAGAAGGTAGGTCTCGGGTTGAGGTTTTGTAAAATCGGGGAGTATCCTTGAATCAGGGACACTGAGATCAGGGAATGTGGTTTAATATAGTGTTCGGGCTGAGCAAAACTTGAACCATAACCTCACCTTACAACCTGATAACAAAACATCATCATCACCCTATAACAACACAACCTAAACCCACCTCATAAATCCAATGCCTTCATGACCTCAAATCAAAATCCATAGGCTGAAGAAGGTTGTGTCATGATGTGATTCAGTGAGTAAATCAAAGTTTGGGAAATGAGGTTGGGCGAAGCCTGATGAGGCTTGTCATCATAAGTATGGATCATAAGTATGGTGTTGCTAACAAGTATCAAGGAGAGATGATTATGAATAAGGGAGTGAATTTTCAGGAAGTGTGAAAAATGGGTTATGCATCAGGTCGGGTTAAAAATATTAGTGTTAAAAGTGCATCAGGGAGTAGAAAAGGGTTGAAACTGAACCCTTGGTCACTGAGAGCATATTGAACTCAGGTCACTGAAGCATTGCTGAACCCTCTTATATTGAACCCTGGTCACTGAGCCTATGAACCGTTGGTCACTGAACCCATGAACTCTCATTCACTGAAAACAAATCATGAACCTGAAAAAACCAAACAGGTCACTGAAACCCCTGGTGACTGAACCTACCCCGCTGAACCTCAGTGACTGAACCTTACCCCCTGAACCTTACTCACTGAACCCCATCAACACAACTCACTGAACCTCCTTAACATTACTCACTGAACCCCTCATTCACTGAACCTGGTCAGTGAACCTTTCTCGTTGAACCCATGTCCCTGAACCCTCAGTCCCTCATTTAAAACCCAATCACCTTAGGCTATTTGTATGTTCAAATAGGGGGAGACTGTTGGGTCAATATTTTACCCAAATATTTCCCACAAGTATTTGAACATAAAATAGCCAAATCACTCACTGAATTAAATAGTAAATTGCTATTTCAGTGAGTGACAGATAACCTTTAACACAAACAAGTCACTGAGTGAACAGTCACTCAGTGAGTTACCTTCAAGATGTTCGGACCGAGTCTAAAAAGAAAGACTCAATCATTCAGTGAGGCGGTACTCAATGAATGATCCCTGAGCCAAAGAAGAAGGTAATGGAGTCAGTGAGTGATGACAATAACTCACTGACTCCCTGAAGCTATCTCTGAACAAACATGCTTCCTGAGGATGCCTTATGCTTCCTGAGGAAGCCTCATGCTCCCTGAAGATGCATCATGCTTCCTGAGGGTGTCTCATGGTCCCTGAGGCATTATGAGAGCAAGTACAAAAAGTGGAGTCAAAGCAAAGTACAAGAATTGTCATAGAATGGGGAATCTAGTTATGACAATTCCAAAAGGATGGTTGGTGCTTTTCCAAAAGAGGAAGATGAAGAGGGACCACTTATAGTGGATGACAACTCACACCTAACCCCACATGCTTTGTTTGTTTTGTGCTATATATATGTTTGTTGTTACTTGTGGGAAATATTTGGGTAAAATATTGACCCAACACCCTTAAAAATTAATTTAACATCAATAAATACCAATTAAAGATGTTGGGAGCAAATTGAGCGGATTATAAACCAAAGTGCTCTCGGATTGTGATACAAGTAGGCATGGAGCAATTCGTTTGCCAACAAACGATGTCACAGAATTGTAATAGACAAGCTAGATGCAGGTTAACAATATGCACTTTTTATAGAAGAACGTGATATGAATGTTGTATTTGTAAATTGTAATCGTCAATGACGATGGAAAGGACTAGCAAGGTTTCGTTTGGTAAACAAGGAAAAGAACGACATGAATTCAAACGCTGGGCCAATGACCACATCTAAAAGATGGGCCGGCCTTAAAATCTATTGGCCTTTTGTGCAGCGAGAAATGAAATGACAACTTAAATAGCCCAATCCAATTTTAGGCACATTTAATATAGTACATGTTCTTCAAAAAGGTTGATATTCTAATGATGATTATGAAACTCCAAATGGTTTAAATCGGTGGGAAATCATGACTCCGTGCACCCCTTTTTGGTGCCGATTGACCATCACACGAGAACCTAGTCTCATGCAATGAGTATTTGTTTCTGTTTCCTTTTTACCCGAGAATTGAGATTGGACCCATGACCTATTTTTCCAAAAAGTTTTCTTGACCGGTCAACTAAACATTTGTGATGGGTTGGCAGAAGGCAAAAGTTATACTTGTTCTCTGAAACTAATTTACTAAGATCTTATGTTTTAGAGATCGAACTTTTACATTGTAAGAAGTTAGGCGATTCGCTAGGTCGGTAGCAAAGGTCACATATAACAATAATTTCGTAATCATAGTGCTCACAAGTAAAAAAAATAATAATAACGTAGCAAGTTTGATATATTGTACTCTTTGAGAAAAATAAGGCAAGCTAGAAGATAAGTGTTCAATCAATGGGCTGAAATAGCTCTATTGGACTCCATACTGCAGAGCCGAATTGAAGTTTAAAACTCTTGCCCAGTTGCCCCCAACGCATACAGCCCAATAGAATGTACAATCATTTAAAAATATTAGAAATAAGGATCAAGATTTCGAGAGTGCATAACTCACATAATATTAGAAAACAATACAAGGATGTTACAGGGACTTAAATAAATACCACAGTTTCTTACCGATCATAAAATTTGGGCATAGAGGACTGCACGAGCTTATTAGTTTAACCCAACAATACCATGGGTAAAAAATTCATTTACAAATATATATACAAATAAATCAAAATTATAAATTGAATATTTTTGAGTTATAAGAATGCTAAGAAGTAAGAAGATAAATAATGTGGTCCCGTTCCTTTATTTCCATGTGAGACAAGTGGAAAACGCGAAATATAAATAGACACATAAAGAGTAATATGCGTTAGGTGTATTGACAAACACATGTAGTTTTTAAAAATTTGGAAATTTTGCAAAGAAAAGTCTTTTGACTTTTATAAAACATGTAAGAGGAGGGCGAGTGTTAACTCAGATATAATACAACTTATCTGAGGTATCTGACCATTTTCCTAGCACAAGTGTATATATAGTGAGATTTCAACTAAAATCCTCTTAGGAGGAGTTTAATTTTCTTTCGACTCTTGTATTAACTTAGTTTCATATGAAATAGAGCTAACAAATGTATTAACCATTTTGAGCATTATTATAACCGAATTGATGCGCAAAATCCTGTTGAAAATCTTGTGGTCCTTCTTATTTGTTTGGTTGCCAGAATATCAATTTCTATATAAACTTGTATGTTTAGAATTCTTAATCACCAATTCATCGTATCTCATTATCAATTTTCTCTTTGAAATTATGCTTTATGTATGTTTGGTGTTTATAACTAATCAAAAATCATTAGAGATGCGGCATAAACACTTTCATTATGATCATTGGATTCATGATGTGTCATCATCACATAGTTAGAATAATTATAATAAGACATAAATGTCATTTCTCTTTATGCTATTTTAGATGTCGATCATGATAAATAAATAAAGAGATATGCTTGCTCACAAGCACGGGAGTTAGTCGGGTCAGGTTAGGTAAAGTCGGGTTGAGGCTAAAAAAATATACTCGAAGCCGACCCTATTAAGATTTAGGGTTAACCGTGTTCGAATCTATTCGGATTCATGTTGATTAAAATTTGCCTAGTTTAATAAGTATACATAGAATATTCATAAAAAGTTTTTTATAAAAAAATATAGAAACTCTTAGTCGGGTCAATCAAGTCGATTAATCCGAGCTAGCCAAACATCAACCAGATACGAGACCTAATTCAGAACTCCAGTTACTCAGTCTAACTTGAATAACCCGAACAACACTATTGACCCGAGTAATCTGAACCGTATAAACTTAAACGGGTTCGGAGCCGGATAAAGTCTTAGACAACTATATTTCACTCGTGACAAATTTTATGATATAATATGACACTTATTTACCATAAGGTAGTAAAAGACGTGAGTTACATTTATTATATGGATCACGACTATCATATTGATGCCGCCAAACACGTGATAACGTAACTAATTCAATACTAATCTTATCCATCAACCACAATGTACGGGTTTAAATACTTTTCTTTTATTTATTTATTTATTTACCTACCTATGATATAATTGTAAGTGTAGTTGGTTTCGTATGTCATTCATTATCACCAACTAGAACGGTACCCGCGCAATGCAGCTGCGGGTACCGCGTGATTATATTTTGCATTATTTGGTTATACGTTTAGTTGTCTCCATGCTTTATAAGTAGAGATATTAGAGATGTTTAAGCCAAATAATTTTAGCTTGAACAACCAACCGCTTCCTAACAAACTTCCTAGCCAACTTGCTTCCTAAAAAATTAATTTTAAAATCTTTTCATAATAAGCAAGAAAAAAATCTGAATTTTAAGCCTTTCTATTTATAGAATAGTCTCAAATGCATTATAATGCAGTATAGATGTACATGTATAGTGTAGAAACTCTAACAAAAAATACTCGGGCTTTAGCCATACAAACTAGCCTCGGGCTCATGCAAATATACGACTAACATTCCTTCGCAGTTTAAGCGGGAGGACAACGAACATTCAAACTGGAACGAAACTCCTCAAACAAAGCTGAAAGTAAGCATTTGGTGAAAATATCCGCATACTGATAACGTGAGGGAACATGAAGAATTCGAACTTGACCAGTAACAACCAAATCCCGAACAAAGTGAATACCAATCTCTATATGCTTCGTACGTTGATGTTGAAACGCATTAGAAGATAGATATACATCATTGACATTATCACAGTAAACAAACATAGCGGAAGACTGATGTGATCTAAGTGTGTACAAGTTTTAAATTTATAAACACGCTTATCCGATTAACTATTAAACACATACAAGCAAGTATACTCGTCCGTTATAGTAAAGGTGGGTAAGTGGAGATCGTCCCAAGGGATTTAGTGGTTAATGTATTATGCAACTTGTTTGTGCAAAAAGGGTTGTCAATCCTAATTGAGTAAACATTCAAAATTTATAAGTAACTAAATAACTAAAACATATACTTGTGTGTAATGCCACAACCAATCATTTGGAGTATTCCTATTAAGCTTGGTGTAAACTTGTTATGATGCATAACTTTTATATGAATGATTAACAATCAATGCTGTTTATCATGTACAATCATTGCTAAAATTCAATCACCTAGTTACTTCCTTTCGGCCTAATATAACTAGTATGACAATTCTATTAACACAATGTTGTTTGAAAAGCAATTCTTTCCTTATGAATTCTTACGAATCCTTTCGGCCTAATTTCGTGATGAAATCTTCTCAAATCCATTTTAATGAGTAAACATGATGCTTGTCACACATCATAATATCCCATACTAATTTGTGCACTAACTTTTTCGAATAAAAACATTTAGAAAACCCTTTCGGCCAATATTCCCCAAGATGTTTTTATTAACAAATTAAGCAAGATTAGATATTATCCCAAAAAACCCATAAAATAAGAAATGTTTTCATGCATCACCTTTTTAAAGAAAAGAATACTCCATGACCAATTACATCATACACACAAGTATATACCAAATTACTCCATAACAGTCATATCAAAACACAAGTAGTAAACCAAACTTTCATTAAACTCAAAGTAACAATAATTCATTGTAAATAAACAAGATGTACCTAGCTTGAAAATTACAAGAACTAGAATTGTGGAACAATAGCAACCACATCGCCTACTATTACAAATAAACAACTCCACACTCGAACCAAACTATTGAGACTCTAACTCAAAGTTTCCTGGACGTTTCTACTGTTCTAGCAACCTTTCGGGCAATAATAATAATGTAGTAAGGACTTGGTGTAAGCCTTTACTAGGATTTATAATTGTACACTTTGTATCTATCCTTGGATACTAATTTATAGCATTTAGGACACTTAATCTCCAAGGTAAAACGTCCTCCAGGAGTTGTGAGTTAGGAATGATCAGCCACCAATGATAATGAGGAGTAAATCCACCAATAAATGCAACTTTGTAACTGCAGTCCACTCCCATCCGATCGGTGTTAGATCCATCCGATCGGATAGGTTCTTTTGCACCATACAACCAAATCGGATGCTGGTTGCATTCGATTGGATGGATGTAACCTGTATCCACATTTTTGTCTTTTCTTGGTAATTTCTTGTCGCATGCTTTACCCTCCATTTTGGTACTGATTTCTTTCATAGAACTTGATATTTCCTGGATATATAAATGTAGTTGAATCTATCAAATCCTTGAGTCCTTGTGTAGTTCTTTACTTGTTTCGTTCTCGAAAATCTCCAATTGTGCACATTCACCTCAATTCTTCATCTTTTCATTATTTTTTCCTGTTCTTGGCTACATTTGCTTGTATAAACACTTTTCCATGATTAAATAACAAATACATACAAAGATGACCAAATATGATGCATAAAACAAACAATAACGCAACTAAACACATGTATAATTTAAGCGTTATCAAATCCCCCACACTTGAGTTTTGCTCGCCCTCGAGCAAGTTTAGTAAAAGAAAAATGATTTGAATGGCATTGTTATTGTGATTCCAAAAAAAT
>LBNU01004268.1:6994-41181 GCA_014162995.1 Artemisia annua | reverse complement strand
AATAGGGTTTTATAGCGAGTTTAGAGTCTCTTAGGGTTTTATAGCGAGTATGGCACTTTTTATATAGCGAGTATGCTATTTTCTTTCATGCTAGCGAGTTTCATCTTGGCTGGTAGCGAGTTTGGTTGTGACTAGTCCTAGCGAGTTTGCCATTTTCCTTGGTCCTAGCGAGTTTGGTAATAGAAGGTCTAGCGAGTTTGGTGAATTTCCTTAGGTTAGCGAGTTTCGTTTCCATTTAACCTTAGCGAGTTTGGTTTATCTAGTGTGTAGCGAGTTTGGTTTTTATAAGTAGCTTAGCGAGTTTGTGTTTCAAATTTGGTAGCGAGTTTGGATTTTTCATATAGGATAGCGAGTATGGTTTATAGGGGTGTAGCGAGTTTGGAGTTAAATAGGGTCTAGCGAGTTTGCTTTCCTGATTTCCATAGCGAGTTTCATTTTAACCTTTGAGTCTTAAACTTTTTCGTGTCGTGTCTTATTTTCTCCTTCTCTTTTCTCATTTCTTTTCCAAGTCAAGTAAGACTTTTATTTCCTCCATCGTTTATCGAGTGGAGTTTACTTTTATTGATTTCGTACCGTTACTCTGTCGAATTTTCGTTAAACCTTTTTAACTTAGCTTATTTTTCATTTCACTTATTTTAATTTCTTTGAAAAATTTATTTTACTTTTCTTTTTTTTGTCAACCAATATATAAAACAACAAAAATATTTTCTTATTCCCTTCTTTCGTAGATTAAACTTTTATTTCCTTTTTCGCTTCACTTAGTCTCATGTTTTCTTTCATAGTTAAACTTATTCCCTTTCTTATTGTTCTTTATTTCATTTAAATTTTATGCAAAACTTTCGTAGTATAATTAAAACAAATTCAACTCTTTTCAACCCATTCATCTCACATAACTCACGACTTGAGTGACTAGATCAATTTCAACGCTCGTTGGGACAACGATCCTTCATATGATTTTAGGGTCCGATAAAGATACCAAATTAAACGCTAAGTAGTTATCGATCTTCCCTTAAGGAAGGTTTGCAAGAGAAATGTGGTCCACATCAAGGATATTGGATCATACAAAGACTTTGGAATTACATTCATTAAATAGACATAAAACGAGAAAATAGGAAGCAATTCATTTCTCAAAACAATTAAAAAAATCCTAGATGCACTAAGATTTGGGAGCGCGAGGTGACCACACACAAGTAACTTCCATGAGTGGTATTGGTATCTAACGTCTAAGTAAGCGGTGATCTCGTTTTTGCACTTAGTTTGGGACTTGTGAAAAATCAGGGATGATGAATTTTATCCAATCGGTCACTTTTCTATGAATCGTGTTCTTGCTCTATGACCCTTAATCGTTATCAAAAGATAATGAAAGTCATTCGCACCGTCATAAATCTATATTATGTTGTATTATGTATATAGTCAAAAACGGAAAGCCGGGGCGTTTTAGGGAATAAATGATTTCGAATTTCTCTTGAACGTTTTGCTACTTTTCAAAGTTAGTAAGGAGAAGCTTTGAAATTATTTACCCTTAAGGCGTGATGTGATTACATTGCGTGAGGACACGCAATACCTTAGTCTGGGGGATTTTGATATGTGCTTATTCACATATCTTTTATTCACCATTATTAGACTATTTTAGACCAAAAACTAACGTTCAAAGCCAAAGATATCGTGTTTTTGTGTTTATGACTGTGCAGGTATGGATATTGCTAAAACATCACAAAAAGCAACCTAAAAGCCCAAAAAGAGCACGAGATGTGGAAAAGAGTCAAGGAGCCGAGTCCAAGTTGATATTCACTCAAGAAAAGCCCGTGACGAAGTTTTCATTACTTAAAGGCTCGAGAATATGAAAGAGATACTTAATCGAAGAATAAAGATGATTATCTTATATAAGCTTCCCAAATTCGAGCAAGTGATCACTTTTATATCATTGAGGAATTATTGAAGACTCGTCAACACTTTCCTCAAGATTACAAGGACTTAAGTTTACTTTTTGAAAGTCGTTTAGTAGTGTAAAAGAAGTTTATGTGTCATTTCATAAACTTATAAGAATTTAAGGGGGGCTTGATGTAAAAGGAATCCACCCATGGAGTCCTTAAATACCACCCTTAACCTCATTTTTGAGGTGGTTAGTTTTTTGTTGTTTTTAGTTTTCATAATCCTAGTTTATTTCCATGTTGTAGTGTAAGGTTTTTAATACAAGCTTTTCATTTTCATGTCCAAGTCTTTTACTTTGCTTATTTACTTGCTTATTTGCACCTTCTTTTCATCTTATTCAAGCTTCTTACTTCTATCTTGATTCAATATAAGCTCATAAAAGTCTTGCACCACCTTTGCATGAAAAGAAATTTTCGTGCCTTATGATTATGACTTGAGCTTATTTGGGTTTTGCTAGCTTGTGAGAGCTTTTGTTTTGATTTGTTTTAGCTTATTTACAAGTTTTAAAGTTGTTATCTTTAGCTTTTTAATCTTTATTTTGAGTCTAAACTAGCTTTTCATTTACAAGCCCTAGGAATATGTTTTGCTTATTTTGATTAGTTGTGTCTTCTATAGCTTATTTTGAGTATTGGTCTTGCTTAATATTGAGTTTAAATGAGTTTTTATTAAGTTTTTATAAAAAGTTTACGTAAAAAAATTAATCCAGTAGGTCTTTAGGGTTTAATAGCGAGTATAGAGTACTTTAGGGTTTAGTAGCGAGTATGGTACTTTTCACATAGCGAGTATGCTTTTTTCATTTGGCTAGCGAGTTTGTCTTGGCTAGTAGCGAGTATGGCTCTCTTTTGTGTCATAGCGAGTTTGTCTTTCTTTTCAAACCTAGCGAGTATCATTAGGTAGCGAGTTTAGGGGTCTTTAGAGCTTAGCGAGTTTGTTTTTCTGAGAGAGTCTAGCGAGTTTGATTTTTTCCTAGTGTGTAGCGAGTATGATTTCTAGTTTAGTCTAGCGAGTATGGTTTAGAGTTAGTGTAGCGAGTTTGTTTTTATTTCATAGTAGCGAGTTTAGATTTTTATTTCCTTTAGTTTTTGAGTCTTAGTCTTTTATTGTCGTGTCTTGTTTATTTCTAAAAGCCGAGCTAGGCTTATATGCACTCCATCGTTCATCGAGTGGAGTTTTCTTTTATCCATTTCTTACCGTTACTCTGTCGAATTTTCTTTTGAACTTTTTAACTTAGTTTAATTTTCTTTCGTTAATTAAATACAAAACAACAAAAACATTTTCTTTATTTCTTTCTTAAGTTTAAACTTTTATTTCCTTTTTCGCTTCACTTAGTCTCATGTTTTCTTTCATAGTTAAACTTATTCCCTTTCTTATTGTTCTTTATTTCATTTAAATTTTATGCAAAACTTTCGTAGTATAATTAAAACAAATTCAACTCTTTTCAACCCATTCATCTCACATAACTCACGACTTGAGTGACTAGATCAATTTCAACGCTCGTTGGGACAACGATCCGTGGTTTACAAGCTTCACCGCTTAGTTTTGCTGCAATCAAACAGCACTGATGGTGATTGAATTATTCATCAAGTGGACGACTTTGCCAGATGATGATGCATAATTACTATATGATTTTGATATATATATTTTGAATAATGTGTATTTTATTCAAAGTACTGCTAGATCAACAGTACTTTATCAAAGTACTGTTTGTAGCAAAAACCAGTAAAGAATGTCAAAAGTAAAAACAACAATTTTTCTAAGTGTGCAAAATCCTTTTTGAAGCACAGAATAAAACAGCAACAAAATGATTTTGGGTCACACGTGGTGTTAGTACTTGTACTACACAACAAATGGTATTCAACTCACCATGTTTAATAGACAAGAAAGAGTTTGACTCATCATGAGGGTACGGCTCTGATGTGATTATCAAATCCGTTTTAGTTGACAATTTACTAAAAATTGTCTGGTTTTCAACTCACCATATCTGTGATAGTGAAGAGTTGGCTAGCCCACAAGATAATGGCTTGTGGTAAAGGCTGTGAAAAATCCATTCATATGGTAATTAGTTCACCATGGTAGTGATTGTACTAAAAGAACTAGCTAGTCCAAAAGCAAACGGCTCTTGGTAAAGACTACTCAAATCCGTTGATAGCTGATGATTTGCTAAAAATCATATGGTTATCAATGTACCATGGTTCTTAAACCTAAACATTGGCTACTCTAGAGTTAATGGCTTTGGTAAAGAGACATCAAAATCAATTATTTTTCAATGATTCACCTCTCACAGGAGTTAACACACCTGGAAGTGATGAGAATAGTATGAAACTTAAAAGATTTGATGTACCTTATGTCAATATGTTGCTGAGATGCTGAAAAGAATTAAAGTTGCTGTAAAGATAAATAGTTATTGCTGAGAAAGATTGCAGACAATGAGTACTTTGATTATGACAAAACAATGATGAACAGACTTGAAGAAATAATCTTTCCTTAAAGATAAGAATGCTGAAATTCAAAGATTTACAAAGGAACTTGAAGTCAAGCAAGTAGAATTCAAGTTAGGGGAGGATTGTTGAGTTATAAAGTCAAAGTACTGCTGGAAGATCAAAGTACTGCTTCTCATAAAAGTCAAAGTGCTGCTGAAGAAAGTTAACGTGCTGCTTATTAAAGAACTGCTATGATAAAGGACTATAATGTAAAACGTTTAAGGATTATTATGTAATTCTAGAATGTTCTTTAGATTAGAATTAGTTTACTTGTTGTTCAAGTATTGTAAACCGACTAGGGTTTTCCTTATGCCTATAAAAGGATCCCTAGGTTAGCATTAGAGATATACGAGTTTAGAGATATATGCAAGTTCGATATTAGAGTTATTAGGGTTGTTGGTGAATCTGTGTATATAAGCAGGTTCAGAGGTTTTAATATAATAAAAGTTCTTTGTTAATTCTTCTTAGCTATGTTGAAGTAGATTCCGCATACTTAACAAAATATATCAGTGTTTCATTGTTAGTAGTTAAGGATTTATCCAAGATTACTAACCCTTATAAGCTACATAGTTAATTTGGTCAGTGTATATCGATCCAACAAGTACCTTCAGGCAACGTGTAGGAACCCAGCACTCCTTGATCGTTACGGGCTCCAGGCTGTTAAACCTTTAATTATCTAGGAACAATAACATTGAATAACATGCAGCAGAATAATAAATAAGAAGATCAATGTTATCAACAAGGTTTTTCATTATCATTATCTTCTCTAACGATTACAAACTAATTAACATGTTCTACCTTGATCAAGTAGAACATGTTATCTAAACTAAAACACTAATAAACCCAAGGCGTCCATTGTAGGAACTCGACACCTAGACACACACACCTTTTTAGTCGACTACATTATGGAAGACATAATTATAAAATCCTACACCCTTGATCTCTTTATATAGAGAGATATTAGGGTTTACAAAATACTACGAAGGACTAATAAATAAAACTTCTTTTGCAAGCAAGTCCTTCTCCATCTTTTGTAGAATTCCTTCTTGTCATATTAAGTCCCTATTGTTTCATTCTTTCTTGTTTTGTATCATCAAATCTAATAGACCCAACAATCTTCCCCTATTTGATGGTAACAAAACAATCACGAATCTTGTACGAACTTCCCTAGACAAAGTAGAGAAATTGAGATAATTAAATCTCGCAATGAATGAAACAATCTTTGTCTTCCTTTTAAGCTATGCTATGCCACTCCAATATTTCTTCCCCTTTTT
Source organism: Artemisia annua (assembly GCA_014162995.1). Lineage (NCBI taxonomy): Eukaryota > Viridiplantae > Streptophyta > Magnoliopsida > Asterales > Asteraceae > Artemisia > Artemisia annua. The sequence goes on along the minus strand of LBNU01004268.1, from coordinate 35,495 downwards.
GTTATCAACAAATAGAGAACAAATGTAAATATGATCTTGACCACCACTAACCAATATCACACTTCTAATCAAAGCCTTCCAATGTTTCAAATTGCCCTCCATGAAGAACACCAAAATGCTTACTAAAAATGAATCCAAAACAATAGAAAACTCCAACTAGCAGTAGTAATAATGATCAACAGTAGTGAAAATCAAACACTTCCCCTTGAGTGGTGCATGAACATCAAATGATTAAAACACATACTAAGATACTTCCCCTGAAACCAATGTGTTAATCATCTTCATGATTCTGCAAATCTGTAAGCTCCTTGTAATGATCACTGATGAAGAAAACCGAGTATAACGAATTTGATGAAGAAGTAGAATTTCCCAAACTTGTGTCTTAAATCTTGTACTATCCATGGAACTCCATACTTATACGAAACCATAAATATAAGTAGACCGCAATCCCTTGACAAAATCCTCAACTAATATGAGACATTGAGCACTACAATGTAACTCCTTCAAGTGATAGCCAATGTGTGCATAGAGCATCATAAAAAAAATCACACATTGCTAGATTCATCAAGCTATATGATAAGAACACAAACCTGTGAAACTCAACTACAACATCAAATAAATGATATTCAACCTTCTTCATAATCAATTAATCCATAAGAACCAAATACGAGCCTTTTGGAACCTTTAAGAACAAAACTTCTTCCTGTGTGTGTGAACCAAATAACCATTCTGTGTGTGTAATCCAAAACCAATCAAACTCATAAATACTTCCCCTTACTGCTCGTAAACCATGCATATATATTGAACCATAAAGCTCTTTACGTGTCTCCATAAATCATTCAAACACAACAGTACTTTGCATGAACAGTACCTTGGTCGAGCAGCAGTACTTTAGTATAAGGAGCAGTACTTTCATATAATGGAGCAGTACCTTGAAACAAACGAGCAGCAGTACTTTAAAAGTATACGCAGCAGTACTTTGTATATTAGAGCAGTACCTTGAGAGAGAACAACAGTACTTTGAAGTATACAATCAGTAGAAACAATACGTGAGTAGTAGAATAAAAATAACGAACCAGTACTGACAACTAGTAATACTAAAGTTGAGAGTAAATAATTAAACCTGCTTCACACCTCGTTCATCCCAATCAACAACACTTGTTGGATCGATATACTCTGACCAAACTAACTATGTAGCTTGTAAGGGTTTAGTAATCTTGGATAAATCCTTAACTACTAACAATGAAACACTGATATATTTTGTTAAGTATGCGGAATCTACTTCAACAAAGCTAAGAAGAATTAACAAAGAACTTTTATTATATTAAAACTTATGAACCTGCTTATATACACAGATTTACCAACAACCCTAATAACTCTAATATGAAACTTGCATATATCTCTAAACTCGTATATCTCTAATGCTAACCTAGGGATCCTTTTATAGGCATAAGGAAAACCCTAGTCGGTTTACAATACTTGAACGACAAGTAAACTAATTCTAATCTAAAGAACATTCTAGAATTACATAATAATCCTTAAACGTTTTGCATTATAGTCCTTTATCATAGCAGTTCTTTAATAAGCAGCATGTTAACTTTCTTCAGCAGCACTTTGACTTTTATGAGAAGCAGTACTTTGATCTTCCAGCAGTACTTTGACTTTATAACCCAACATACACGATCCACACAATCTACACTTGATCCACTTGATCAACACAATATCACACAAGATAAAGAGATCCCCAAGATCTCAACAAGATCACAATGATCAACACAAGACAACTAGAAAAGACTATTACACTTGATGTATGTCAAGATACAATCAAGTAAACAACTAGTAATGCAAGTGCACTACACAAAGACTCTAACACTTTGTATCTTCTTGATACTTTGTGTTCTTCTTGACTAGTAGAGGTATGTAGGTGATCTTTGGTTGGATGAAATGATCACTCTTTAAACAAAAGAAAACTGACCAATGATCAAAGGAGAGTTTAGGTGATAAAGGATTTGATCACAGAAAATTATGTGTGTAAAGGATAGCCAAAATCTGTGATATGAAGTGGTAGTTATAGGAAATGAAAATTTGGCCGTTATAAGAGGGACGGTACCACTAAATATATCATGGTACCACTAAAGAGTACTTCCTTAGATGGTTTGATGTTGAGTCTTAGTTTCTTGGCTCTGTGTGAAGTGGTGGCAATGGTGGAAGACATGTTGTGTGTCTGATTGATATGTGATTGTGAGCAATAAGGATGCATGATGAGAGCTTAAATAGCCAAATTAAGCCATGCATGGTTGGTAGGATTATGTGTTTATGGAATTGGGAGTATGGGAATCAGCTCAAGGTTGCAGAATCTAAGGGAAAGTAAGTCAAAAAGTGAAAGAGAACAGTTAAAACCGTATTCCCAAGGTACGGTACCACTAAATTTAGTGGTGACGTGCCCTATTTAGTGGTGCCGTGACCTGCTGGTGACGAATTTTCCAGTTCTACAGGTTTTAAGCTACCTAAATGGGTAATTCTAGGGGCACTATTTGCAGCAAATCCTATTACCTCAATTCACTCATGAATAATTTCATAAATTTCCTAACCATAACCACAACTAGCAACTAACATTTGCATGTGATGTTCTAATAATAGGCTACTATTAAGCATGCAAGTAATCATCTAGAAGAATGCATGTAGGAAGATGATAATAACTAGTTAACATAAACAAAAATTAACCAAGGTACATGCTTGATTAATAATCAATTTTAGGTGGTAAAATGATAAGACGCACCCAAAATTACCTATGCCAAGATTATTTTCTACAGCTAATGTTAATCCAACAGTCAGATGTTGTTGGTAAAAAAAATAAAGTCTTATAATAGTTAGTTTAGTACTACTAAAATTAATAATAATAGTTAAATATTCTTTTATCTCCTTGATCTCCCAGCTTCTTTAGTGCCCTTCCAAAGCCTTTTAGTGCCTTTCCAATTGACTTGAACCCCCGATGGTGTGCATTGACACTTGTCTATTGTACATCACTATTTGTCTTTGCATGAAATTTGTTAAATTTGTAGTTCTGTAGTCGAGATCGGATGTTGTTCTAAAAAGTCAGATGTATTGAGACCACGAAAATAAGTGTCGGGAGAAGGAGTACGGGCACAAGAAGTTCCTTCTTCATTCATTTCATCATCATCCTCATCCATAGGATGAGATGACGACCCATGATGAAAAGAGGAGGACGAGAAAGTAGCATCGGATGTGGATTTACGACCACGTGATGACCCCTTGTCACTACGTTGCTTTGTGCGACGTTGTTGTCCATCGAGAGGTTTCATGATAAGATCAACAAGATAGTAGTCATTACTATCAAGATAAGAAAAATTAGCACTGAACCAACGATAAAGACGAGTAAGTAACATTCCATATGGTATGCACTTATCGATCCGACCATGAATATTTGCCATTCCTTTGGCCATATAGTATGCAAGGTTGTAAGGTTCCTCGATACTAATGCAATAAACATATGGGATAGACTTGCAGGGACATGATCCCGGTTTCCTGCAAGAGACAAGACGTTTTCACGCAGAAGGAGTTCCCAATTTTTAAGATCGGGAAGGATTTCTTTGAGATACATACGATTTGGATCAAGATGAACAACTGAGCCATCACACTTTTAATGCATGTGGGCGACTCGACGGATTGAGACATGTTGCTTTATGACTTGTGGATCGAGAATTTCGGCATGATATGGATCATGACTCTCAAGATTAAAGAAGAAAGAGTCCAACGAATGGTCTTCTGTGTAGGCACATTGACCATAAGAAGGAAAACCCAGAATGTCACCCAAATCGGCGACGGACAAAATGATGTTTTGATTTCTAATCCAGAAATCGCGGAAGTCATTGCCATCAAGGTCATTAAAAGTACGAACACGACTGTAGAATTCAAGAACGAAACGAGGACATATTTGATCATTTATTTTATATAAACAATCAAAACTAATTGTTTGAAAGCATACATTAATACCATCCAACGGAACAAAGAGACCAACGACTACACGTCCTTCGTGTATATATCATTGTTGGACTTTACGAAGATGAGCTTTTTGCTCATAATGAATTGTGGGATCTTGGAGTAAAAGAGGAATGTAATTTTTAGTATCTTGATAATCATCTTGAGGCATTGTTACGTAAAAGAAAATAATACGAATACATAAGTATATATGATTAATTTTTGTATTATTAATGACGTTTAATTTTCTAGTATTTGCCTATATGTGAACAATGTGGAGGTGTGGTAATCTCGACTCTATGATAAAATTAATGAGATTAACCAAACACTCCTAACTTCACTCTTGCTGAAAAAAATGTTTTTAAGATTACATATTAGTTATGTAACCTGACCAACATTTGTAAGATCATGTATGCATGAGAATACGTTTTTAGTTTGTATCAACAATGCATGAAAAGATATTTTATGATCCTAGTCATGTGATCTTTTTCGAAAAGTGATAGAATTGGGGTGTTTGGCAAATGCGTCAACTTGGCGCCAAGATTTTTTCAAAGTTGAAAAACATGAGTTTTGATTGTTCCAAATCCGTTTTCAAGTATCCTAGATATGATTCCACTAAAGATATCTAATCTTTTTCCAATCAAAGTGGCAAAATTCGGACCTAAAAATATAGTATGACCAATTTCAAACAAATCCTATGTTTAGGGAATCATGTTAGTTATACATTGTCTAATCCTATTACTAATTGTATGAAAATTCATTTGAAATCAAAAAGCCCCAATTCAATTTTGATGTTTATGAACAAACCCTAACTTTGGATTAAAGGAAATTAAGGTTAATTGACTTACAAATAATGTCAAGAAAGATGTAGTGGTTGATAATACTTAATTGCAATGCATCGATCTTGATAAACAAGGGTGTAATTGAGTTTTAGGTTGAGTATTTGGTTATGGTAGCTTATTTGGAAGAGAGGAGTGGTTAGTTTGAATGTGAATACCGAGGGAAAGAAAGAAGAAAAACGGGATTTAGCAGATGCACGATACCACTAATTTTAGTGGTGTCGTGCACTGCTGTGACAGTTTTTAGTCCAGTTTTGATTTTTGACGAATAAACCCTCACTTATTTAGTGAGACTTTTTGACCCGAGGAAAGAATTTATACCTAATAAATTCTTATGACGAGAGGAACTAAACTAGATCATGAATAATGACTTTAGAAATTTCCGAGGAAATGAGTGAATAGTTATTGGAGAGATACGCGGAATGACTTCAATATTTCCAGTGAAATAATTGAATAGTCATGAGTGGTTTTCGAGAATGAATCCATTAGGTTTTGAAAGACGAGAATGGACGCGATAAAATGACTTTAATATTTCCAATGAAATATGTAGATAGTCATTAGATGGATATGACGGATGACTTAATATTTCCAGTGAAATATTTGGATAGTCATGGAATAAGACTCGCAAGATGCCTTTGAACTCATGGAAATTATGAAATTCACGAAATGTGTTCCATCATTCCTAGACTTGGACATAGGAAGTAAAGACGTTGTCTATAAGGTGGTAAGAATAGAATGTCAACGATGTTGTCAAATGAGTAGTCCATTTTCGGAAGAAATGTTTTCTCATTTAACATTATCGTGACGGAGATGATGACGTATCATGAAGTGTTTTATACACGAGCTTATCATGGGGTTCTTGGTTAAGTCAACCACTTCTTTGTTGTAGCGCATCATGGGAATGTCGTCAGGATGAATGATAAGATTGATTAGAGCTTGCCTCATTTATAGTGCTCATGCCTTTCCAGTGCTAGCGTAATCGGCTTCGATCGTGGAGATAGTAAAAGTTGTTTGTTTCTTGGTGAAGTAAGAAGTTTAGAAACAACCTGTGAAGGTACAAACATAACTTGTATTTTTTCCCACACTATCAGAGTTAGTGTAAACAATGGTTTTTACAACAAACTCCTTGGGATCGTGAAATCTCAAATGTATAGTACCTTTAATGCATTGGATGATGCACTTAACCACTTCAAGATAAGAGGTATTGGGATCCACTTAGAAACGGTCCCAAAGGCGGACACTAAACATGATTTCGGGCCTACTTACCGTGAGATAGAATATACTATCATGTCCTAACATTTAGGTATCATCCGCATACTCACTTCCATTATCTTTTGTGAGCTTCGTCTCTGCGAATATTGTAACAACACCCAAAATCTCATCACTATCATTCCCATTACAAATACCTATTGTAGGTATTTCACAGGTAAATGTTTGCTTTTTATATGCATTCATTACCTGCATGACTCTCTAGACTTGCCCACGTATCCTCACAAGCCAAATAACTCAACACTCATACCCTATAAACCCCTGGTATGTCAAGCATAAGATCACAAAAACACCATAATAAGTAATTTACCAATCTAACACACTAACTTTCCACTAAACCATAACAAACCCTAAATAAACCCTAATTAGGTCTATGTGCTTACTAAAACCTACATGCTTAGTTAAACTAGTTTGAAAGTGTCCAAGGCTTAAGTATGAGTTAACTTAGGAACATTAGGATACTTTAGGACCCTTAGGCACTAGTACAACCCAATAGAACTTAGGTACAAGTCCCTTAGGCATAACACCATAACTAGGTTATAACTTCCCAAAAACTAGGTCAAACCTTCCCAAACCTTTACCATAGACTACCACCACTTAGTATAAACCCCTTAGGACTTAGGATTAGTTATTAGACACTCTTAGGAACCTAAATTAGGCACTAAACCCTAGGCAAAACCCTAAACTCACTCTAGGTAAAACGAGGATAAAACTAAACCTAAAAACATAAAACTAGTTACCAAACACCTCTAAACAACCAACCAAGCACCCTAGCACCTCCCTATAACCAACCTAGCACCCTAGCACCTTACAAACACCCACACAAGGAGGTTTATAACTTCCTTCAACCTCTCGTTCCATTTCCACCATAAATACCCTCGAGCTCACCTGATTTCAAAACCACACCTTCTATTCTTTTCCACCTTAAAAATTCTGTAGTAGTAGTAGTACTCGAGGTATAGAAGGCCTAGGAGTCGAGCAAAGCAAGCAAAGAACCCTTGTCGAGTTGATTTCCCATCGCTAAAACCCTAAACCTAGATTATCCCTCGTTAAGCCTTAGTTAGCCAAGTAAGCTTTCCATTTTGATTTCTTTAGCTTTATTTTAGTATTAGGATAGTATTAGGATGCCTTAGAACCCATAGGATCCCTTGCCTAAGCCTTAAACACTAGAACTAGTTAGTTTTCATTTTAAAACCCTAAATAGAGTCGAAATGCCTTTTACATGCTATATGCTCTTTTCATAAGCTAAAATCTGACTTAGATAACTTAGATAAGCTAAAATTAGTTAAACCTAAGCTAGAAAACCTTTTTATTTCATAAAAATATAGTTTACATGGAATTAGGACTAGTTTTGCAAAGTTTTCCATGCATAGGGGTATATATGGTAATTTTCTAAAAATATAGAGTCTAGGGACTATTTATGACATTTCTTAGAAGTTATAAGTATAAGGACCCTTTTTTCAAAGTTATAAAACCCTAGGATAAAAAGTTAAAAAGTTATAAACTTAAAAGGACTAGTTTTGCAAAAGTTATAAAATTAAGGGTATAAAGGGTAGATATAGAAAACTTATAAGTCCAAGGGTCATTCCTGTCATTTTTCTAAAAAGATATAAGTATAGGGACTAATAGTGTTAAGTCTAGATAGTTATAAACCTAAGTATTATAAGTATTATAAGTCTAGGGCAAATTTTGTAAATATGCTAAACTAAAAGGGTATAAAGTAAACTATTTCATATATATAGCAAATCTATTTTAAAGTTAGAAGCATAACACAATACTAGGGAGCTTCATGTGAGGAGTACTATGTGGATATTTCGTTCTGACGAGTTTGTTGGGTTTACGATTTAAAGTGCCCTGACTCCTCAAACGATTATTGCATATACTTCTGAATTATGATGGCCTGAACGGTGTTATGTTATAACTAAACCCTAATAACAACATGACTCAATAGTAAGGAGCTTCATGTGAGGAGTATTAACTTCTGAATTATGATGGCCCGAACGGTACTATGTTGATAACATAATACAATAGTAAGGAGCTTCATGTGAGGAGTCTTATACTTCTTAATTGTGATGGCCTGAGCGGTGTTGTGTTATATCTAAAACTCTAAAGAACCATAAGAATAAATTACTTAAGAAACATAAACTAAACAACTAAAGCTTGACATACATCCACAACAACAACAATATCAGGATACGTGAGTAAGGCAGTCTAGTTTCTGAGTCACTCTTTGCACTAGTTAGAATTCCCTAAGCCCAGGTGAGTTTCGTAGCCTCACATCTTTAAAAAAATTTCACTCTAAATGCTTTACAAACCCTGTGAGGGGGATACGTGCTACTTGCTTTACTTTAAACCTAATACAATTCTTTTTCTTTGGTTGTTGCACGAGTAAACTAACTGCCACCACTACATAACTAAAATTAATGAATCTAATCGTTTGGGATATTTTACCCACACGAACGCAAGTATAGTTGATAGATCTATTGGAGTTTGACAGCTCCCGTTGGTATTAACACCTCTCTGGTTGGTACCAATAAGTACTATACTTGAACCCACTGAAGGATTAACTTTGGCAATTTATCCTTCCCATCCCCTCATATTGGGTCTGCAGCCCACATGACCCGGATTGTTAACGTGTGGTTCATGAGTTTAGTGCAACATACCCCACTCCTGATAATTGTGCATGCATCACAATTATCACACACACACACAACATTTTCCTAGATGGGTGTAACAACGTAGCCCAGGGAACTTGTATTCACTAACACTTAAACCTATGATTCTCACTCAACACCTAGTGTTGACTTTTTAAGCCTGTATCCTAGGTATACCATTATGGAGACATGGCAGGAGGAGGCACTGAACTCGGAGGACTTTCAATCTTGTTATCATTCCTACACTATTTCACACTTAGATTCACGGGACCTCACCTTAATAAAACTCTGATATTTTAGTGAATGATAACATATTTATAAAAACGTCTCTTTTTGAGTCGTTTTCTATTACTGTAACTATGATTCCATGAAGTAATACCCCAACCCTAAATCCGCTGCGAAACGTGAAAATGGGGGTGTTACAGATTGGTATCAGAGCATCAGTTGTAGAGAACAAGGTCAAAGCCTAAACTACAACTACTTTTCCTAAACCCGAGAAAGTCCTCAGTGCTCCTGCCATCCTCCGTATCATACATGCTAAGGTTACTATAGTTCTTAACTGCTTAACTATTTAACTGCTTAACTGCTAAATGATGCGTTTAGAATACTACTTAGTTGCATAATTGTTGTATAATGCATATCATCTCTATTATTAGTTAGCTATGTCTACTCCCCACTACTCTACCCCGTCTCATCTAGTCTACATCCAGAGAATGATCTTTCCTCTCCGAATATACTAGATTATTCCCCTAAACCCTACCTTCCCGATACCTTAGGAGACTTTAGGAATATTTTAGATACACCTTCACCCTTAGGTTTTACCTCGTTCATAGATAACCCACACTTAAAACACTTGAGAGATTTCTATGCTAAGGCAACACCTATAACCCCACTAAACCCTGTTTTACATCCACCATTCCCAACACCTAGATTAGAACCCCATGGTTTCTTTCTCTCTAGAGAACCATGTATACCTAGGAACCCTATCCCTACCTATACCCTTAGATATGACCTTAGGAACCCTATCCTTTAGGATCTAACCCTTACTTAGTAAACCCTTCCATTTCATCTTGGAAAGATGAATTTGGAGAAAACCCTACTAGGACAACTTTATAAAACTAGGAAAATCAATTAGAGGAAATTTTAAATAACTTAGATGAAATTTTCCTTGACCTTCTTGAGATGATAGAAAAGGTCATGATAATAACTTAGGTAATCAACCTGACTATAGTAGTTTAAGAAATACCTTACAAGAAAACCGTTTTAAGGTAGCTAAAATACAGAAAAACCAAATGAGACACAACAATAAAATAGCCTTTGCCCGTTTTAGGATATGCACTTTAGAAAAGATGATTGATAATGATGAGGAAAATCATCAATCAAACCTAGAAAATACAAACTCTTGGAATTAGGAAAACCTTAGAAAAACCCTAAGTAATATGCCTTTTATAACCATAGGAAGTATGCCCTAAAATAATTAGTACATATAGGATATGTTAGATAGGAAATAAATAAAATAGTCAGGTTTTAGAAACTACCTGGTACCCATAAATTAGGATAATTTAGATAAACTAGATTTAGGAATACCTCTCCCCACCTTAGGTCATCCCTAATCTTATAGCAACCCCTAGGAATATAGACCCACCCCATAAACTATAACAAGTTGGGTACTTGTTATAACCTACCCTGAACCTTGAACCCTTGCCTCTAGAAACCTAGGATAAACTATCCTGATGCCTTAGATACATAGAATCTCAAAACTGTTTTAAGGTCCCCTTATACTCCCTCCTTCCTAAAACCCAATTCCCCCAAACACTTCCCCTATCAATGGTGAGAATTTTTATTCTACACCATAGAGATCTGAATTCTTTCTCTTCCAATCTCTAAATCCTCACTGCTTCCATAGCTTCCTTAAGCTATCATTCCCTTAGTTAGAGAATCTACCCCTAACTATCCCATATGCAAATATATGGTAATCATATATGAGCATATTCCTATCCTTTCCCTCTTCCCTTCCTTAGATTGCTATGATTCCTGAGTTAGTTTTCCCCTTCCCTCTTAGTAAAACCCGAATCATACTCTTTAGGATTCCCATACTTTAGGTTATAGATGACTTTAGGATATCCCTAGAAAAACATAAGCTTAAGTATAGAATACCTTAGACACTAACATAGGTTAGAAATCCTTGAGGAAATAGGAATTAAGATTAGGAAATTTTAAGATTACAATCCAAATCCTTAACCCGATAGATAGAAAAATTAGGAATACATCCCTATAAGATAGGATATAGATCAACATAAGAATTCATTAAGGACATTAGGATTAGAACATAGGTTAGATATAAGAAATTCTATGAGTAATTAGTAAACCTCCACCCTAAAACTATTAAATCTCTAGTTTAGATTAGACACATTAAGTATCTACCAGTAAAGGTAAATAAGCAAGCTTTTACTATATAGGAATAGACTATTTTAGGGATATAGATCACCTAGACCTAGTAACCAACCTTTATTAGGATTTTCCTACACCCTATCCTAAAAGGATTTAGAAACCCTTAGGAATATTACATCATTAGAACATCCCAGACCTACTCTAAGATTTTATAACCTAAATCTAAAACTTGAGGCTATTAGCTATAACTAGAAATAAGACATTTGAGGATATTAGATTACATCTTAGGATTTGATATTCTTAGGATACACATTAGGAATTACACTTAGAAGATAACATGGATACTACCTTAACCGGTTTCAAGTACCTAGGAGTAGTAATACTTATGATAATGGTGATACTCGTAGTAATAGACAACTTAAAACAAAAGAGAAAACCCGAAACCTTACCTAGGAACAGTAACACTCCTGGTAAAACCTTAGGACAGAAACCCCTTAAACCTTCTCCCACTCTAGAACCCTCTACTTCTATAGAACCAAACACATCACCTTTAGAAGTTTAGGACTAGTTAGGAAAACTAGAAGAACCTTAGGGGGAAAACAAAAACTTGGAGGAATCTAGTAAATATTAAAATTTCATTAGGATACTATCTGTACAGGTATCCTATACTTTTACTCCTTCGTTTATTCCTATCTTTCCATTTTAAACCCTACCTTTCCGTTTCCCCACATCCTTTCATTCAACTTTCACTTTCCCGCCTTTTTCCACTCTCCCCATTTAAAATTTCATTTTCCCGCCTTTCTACTCTACCGTTTAATGCTACTCTTCCGTCTAAACCCACTCCTCCGTTATCCCTACCTCTTTCACACCTTCCTATTTCATCCCCTGCCTTCCTTCCTTCCTTTTCACTCTCTCCCATAAAAATTTACCCTTCCACTTTCATCCATTCTTTCACTCCTTTTCATCTTTTCGTTCCTTCGTCATTTTTTACTCTATTTTTCCTTCTCTATATTCTCTCTCTACTCATCCTACAATGTTCTAAGAATTAGAACTTGTATTTCTCGTCATATCTCAAGATTCTATTAGTTAGATCTTGTAAGAATATCTATGCCGAACTTTAATCCTCATTATGTTCGACTATGGTATTATACTATCTCGCCTTGCAAAGGTTGCAAGAATGAGATAACGTCCGTCACACTAGTCATTACATGGTATAGCTAACAGGTGATTAGTTTCTCAACAGAGAGGTTGTAGAATTAGCCACCATGACTAGAACTTGTCTATACCGTGACTTGAACTTCTCTCTACCGTGACTTGAACTTGTCTATGTCATTGAACTTGTCTCAAAAACCACTCTTGACCCACATTTCCTTAAATGCGGATTACTTTTTCTGTTTTCCGCCGATACTACTTAAGGACGATTTATGATGACTAATCTATAAAATGAATTAGGACACTCTTTCATTTTAAGAAGAAAGTTATAAATCGAATGGATCATAAATTTATAAGCTCTTGCTTACAAGAATTGGGACACCATTAACTGTAAGTAATGAGATATAAACAAATGAGACCAAGTATCTGCCACATGTACAAATGATTTCTGCTCCGTTTGTACAACTCTTTCTTTTTCTCTTATATTTCTCAACTCATTCTTTCCCCTACTCCTACGTTCATCAAAATCTCGGGACGAGATTTCTTCTAAGGGGGTAAGACTGTAACAACCCACAAAATCTCATCACTATCATTCCCATTACAAACACCTATAGTAGGTATTTCACAGGTAAATTTTTGCTTTTTATATGCATTCATTACTTGCATGACTCTCTAGACTTGCCCACGTATGCTCACAAGCCAAATAACTCAACACTCACACCCTATAAACCCCTGGTATGTCAAGCATAAGATCACAACAACACTATAATAAGTAATTTACCAATCTAACACACTAAACGTACCACTAAACCATAACAAACTCTAAATAAACCCTAATTAGGTCTATGTGCTTACTAAACCCTACATGCTTAGTTAAACTAGTTTGAAAGTGTCCAAGGCTTAAATATGAGTTACCTTAGGAACATTAGGATACTTTAGGACCCTTAGGCACTATTACAACCCATTAGAACTTAGGTACAAGTCCCTTAGGCATAAAACCATAACTAGGTTATAACTTCCCGAAAACTAGGTCAAACCTTTACCATAGACTACCACCACTTAGTACAAACCCCTTAGGACTTAGTATTAGTTATTAGACACTCTTAGGAACCTAACTTAGGCACTAAACCCTAGGCAAAACCCTAAACTCACTCTAGGTATGTTAGAACCTAAGTTTTCTCCATTTTAGTCAAGTCTCGGTTATCTCAACATTTGTAATAGGTTGCTATGATTATTGATTATGTAAACATTTAGGATGAGTCCAATACTCGTCCAATGGGCCTAAAGCCCACTCGTTTAGAATAAGGAAGGAGAAAGGGATGTTGCCCTAGCTCCTCTCCTATAAATAGGAATGCATGTAATCATTTCTATTTGTTGGTTATTTCAATACACTAAAGAAACTCTTGCACTTTTAATCTTCATATTTGTTATAATCAACCAAACTCTATTTCTCATCTCATTTCTACCAAATCTATACTTGTGTTTACAATATTGTGTTTATAACAATATGATACCACTTGTTAGGTCACCATATTGTAAACACAAGTATAGATTTGGTAGAAATGAGATGAGAAATAGAGTTTGGTTGATTATAACAAATATGAAGATTAAAAGTGCAAGAGTTTCTTTCAATACACTAAAGAAACTCTTGCACTTTTAATCTTCATATTTGTTATAATCAACCAAACTCTATTTCTCATCTCATTTCTACCAAATCTATACTTGTGTTTACAATATTGTGTTTATAACAATATGATACCACTTGTTAGGTCACCATATTGTAAACACAAGTATAGATTTGGTAGAAATGAGATGAGAAATAGAGTTTGGTTGATTATAACAAATATGAAGATTAAAAGTGCAAGAGTTTCTTTAGTATATTGAAATAACCAACAAATAGAAATGATTACATGCATTCCTATTTATAGGAGAGGAGCTAGGGCAACATCCCTTTCTCCTTCCTTATTCTAAACGAGTGGGCTTTAGGCCCATTGGACGAGTATTGGACTCATCCTAAATGTTTACATAATCAATAATCATAGCAACCTATTACAAATGTTGAGATAACCAAGACTTGACTAAAATGGAGAAAACTTAGTTTCGAACAATCTCCCCCTAAGGATCGGTTGTTGAAGAAGTGATGTTCAGTCACGGTCATTTGAGGTTGCTGGACGTCTTGGTACTTTGACTTTTGTTGTGGCATTCATGGCTTTAGACGTCCTCAAAGATGATTATGTAGAAATGATTCATCGTTCTTAGTTCTTAACAATCTCCCAAGATAGAATGGGTGTTCATTGTTCTTTGTCGTTGATGAGATAGTGATCAATCTGATGTGGTAATCTGCCATTCGTCACATTCTTTGACTCCAGTGGATCTGCATCATTCCGACATGCTCATACACCTTTGACGGTTGAAACTTTCATAAGTGAGGAGCTCTCTTTACATATGTGAAGATTCTTTGTGTTGACGTAGAATCCTTCTTTAGACGGTGTTGCACTTAAGATCCGTTGTCTTTATCACTTTGTAGATTCTTTTGACATGGAATCTACCTTTGGCATTCATGTTGCTTCGATCTTTCATGAGAGCTTTCTGAGATGTAAGTATGAGCATGTGGAAGCCGGTGTTCAGCATGGTTGTTGTACCTGAAATGAAACAGTTAGCAATAAAGCATCCGGTACTTACATGTTTGGAGTTAGAATTTGTCAACAGCATAGTGTGAAGACTCCTTCTAATCCTTACCAAGGCCGTTCCTAATCGGATACCCCCTAGAGGGCTTACACAGACATGCATACGCACACCCACGATTAGGTGAGTCGCTGGAGATCACTCCACGACTGTAGATCGTTTGAAACCATCAAACACACTAAGTGTAATCCACAAGGAATCACCGAAGTGACCTGCTGTCAGGGCTGTTTGATGTTGACCCTGGCAGGATTTCCGTTCAATCATTCGAGAAATACCTAAGTAAATCCCTCATAAACGTTCAAGGCAGATTGCTAAGATCTGCGAAGGACTCGATAATTTACACTTAGTGTCCATTGATGCAAGACACTTAGTGTAGAAGATTTTTGTGTTCCTAGGAGATCTTTTATGTTATCTCGTGGCTCTAGACTCGATAAGTGCACATTTGGTTTCCTATGCGGAGGCATGGAGCAGAGGGCCTCCTGTTTCAATATCAACCATCTCTAATAGACGATCGATAGATTACACTAGTTCCCCGCGAGAATGAAACAAACATCTTTTGAGAGATGCCTGAGTGGCTAAGAAGGNTGTGTTCCTAAGAGATCTTTTATGTTATCTCGTGGCTCTATACTCGATAAGTGCACATTTGGTTTCCTATGCAGAGGCATGGAGCAGAGGGCCTCCTGTTTCAATATCAACCATCTCTAATAAACGATCGATAGATTACACTGGTTCCCCGTGAGAATGAAACAAACATCTTTTGAGAGATGCCTGAGTGGCTAAGAAGGTTTAGGTGCATTGTGTCACGGGGTCCATGACGTCTTTTATCTTCAATACCAGTGTCACCTTAGCAAAGACCAGTAGCATATGAATTGAACCCGGTGTCTGACCTAAGGTTGATAAAATGGAGGGCTATTTCTTTTCTCCCTTTTCATTCATTTTCTTTTTAATTCTTCCACCCCTTCTTTCTCCTTTCATTCTTTTCTCCTTTTGTCATATCATACCTAAGGACTTCTACTTTCTAACTATTGGTGATGTCCTTGGGTAGATCCCTCCGGTTTAGGCGGATCATAGGACGGTTTTTCCTATCCTTAGTCACCTTGTAACACCATAACTATCCTATTGATGCCTTTAAACCAAATCATTGAAAATCTCTCAAAGTGTGTAAGAGTGTAAAACTTTTTGTTAACACTTTGAGGTTTTGGATTTCATATGAAATACTCCCCCTCAACATATGCTCGTGATTATTTTCAGAAATTTGCATATGTGGAAAGAGTTGGCACTTTTTGAATTGATCCACTCTTAATAGTCATGTACCCGAGGGACACGTTTAAGTTGCTTAGTTAATGGGATGCATTATCAGCTTTTAGGTGATAACTAGCCCTAATAACTAACTTGATGTTGTTAACATTCCTAAAAGGAAGTTAGACCCGTCAAAGTAAACAACTAGAAAGAGTTTCTCGAAACGGTACTTTCTACTCGGATAAATCCTTTCAAATTCAAACATTTGTTGTTTCGTCAATTCGTGGGTCAATTCTGAGTCGAGCTCGTACGAGATAAGACTTTTTGTCATCATATTTTAATCACTTTCTTTTTCTCCCCCTCAAAAATAGCATATTAAATGTTGTTTTGGTAAACGGTTTTGATTAAAATATGCCTTTTTAAGTCTTATGGGAAGAGATCAACAAGATTTGAATATTTAAGAACGATGTTTTGATTCAAGTACTCCCCCTCAACATGTGATTACTTATTGAGGTGTAATACTTGTCTTTTGAGCAGATTTGAAAAATACTGAAAGGTTTATTAAATCTACTCAAAAGTAAGAAGCTTTCGCTCCTTATATTAGGATTGTGGCACTGATGCGTACCACAGGGTCCTTTCATTACAGAGTGCGGGTTGTACACTGTTATGTGTGCACAAGCCTTAATAATTACAAATCAAACAATATTAGAAACGTAATGAAATTTTTGTACCAGAAGTATGGGAGCGGAGCTAAGCATCGAAGACTGTGAACTTTGGATCAGGTCGGCGAAATGTCAAGACCGGAAACGATGGTCGAACACCAATATAGCTTTCCAACCTTCTGATCTGTTGTCGTCGATATAGCCTTTCTTCAATCGTATGGACAAAGTTTCTGATCATTCGGCGTCCATTAGCTTTCCACCTTGTTTGTCTTCCTTCTTTCAGCCTTTTCTTTTCATCCTCCAACCTTTCTGCTAGCCCATTACGAACTCGTTGAAGTGTGACATCACAAAACTTAGGAATCTCATCGAACCGCATGAAATGAATATTGTTTTTGCTGTTGAGGTATGTGATTCCAAATGCCGGTTGTTGTACGAGAGAGTATTGTGACATCCCAGTGATTTCAGGAATCAGGAGTTGTGGTTCAGTAAGGTTGATGGTGTTCTGATAACTTTCTACTCCCAGCTGAAGATCTTCCACCCTTTCTTGAACAATTAATCGTCTGATGTGAAGTAGGAGAGATGCGATGAAGTTGTACTGTGTGTCTTGTTCAAAGTTGAGTAGCTTTCCTTGAACTTTCAGTAGATACATATCTTCAATGTCGTTCAGGTTCAAATCAGGGAAGTCTGCTTCACAAAACTTGTACTTCTTCTCGTCTGTTCTCTTGACGATTATTTCTTTCATGAAGGCGTAGTTGAATTTCTTCTCTTCCAAGATCTCCAATACAGCAACAATACGCTGTGAGTTCTTCACATTTTCACTCGACTTTAGATGAAGTCTGTGTGTATAGCCGAGCCTTCGTCTTTCAGGCCAATGTTGAATTCCCAGAAGAGCTTCTTTGTTGTATTCGACAACTGATTTGCAGTAGATTGGTGCGAGCTCTTCAATGTCTGGCAATTCATATCGGGCAGCTGGAATAGACAATGTGAGTGAAGATGCATATCGCTCCTTGGAGGTCTCATGGGCAGTCTGGAGGTATCGAAAGTCATTATTGAAGAAGCGTCTGAATGGGATCTTTGGTTTTTCTGGAAAGCCAAGTAGTGGTAGAGGTTTTGTCCAGTCGGTGAAGTAGGGTTTCTTCGTTTCAGTATCGACATTAGATTCAGGGTTAAGCCAGTCGAACGAGCCAGATAGTGCACAGGCTATGTTCTCCATGTGGTAGTCCAATTCAATCTTGTTTCCTGATCTTTTCTTGAGGAAATCCATGGCTTCACGATTGATCCGCTTTAGCTCAGACTTTGACAACCTTTCAACTTGAAGGCCCGACATAATACTCTGAGTCATCTGCAAAGTATTACCCGGTAGTGGTTCGTCAGCCTCAAGTGGTGGTTGTGCCTTGATCATAGTAGTCAGCCAATCAGAGTCACGAGCTTCGTCCACATTAAGCCAAGAGAATTGAGTTGTCTGTTGTTTCTGCTTCTTAGTTCTTGAAGACCTTTTCTTCTCTTTAGTTTTGGTAGTGTCAGATGGACCGGCTTGAAATGAAGGAATTTCTGATTCAGGTATCGCTGTTTCGTTTCCTTCCTGAGTATCTAGCTGTTGAAGCTCGAAGGGTTCCTCTGATTGCTTTGGTGCTGACCCAGATGCTGGAGGTCTTTGTCTGGAAGGAGGAGCCTTAGAGGTCTTGCGGGGCTGGTGAGATGAAGATGGTTTGTCTGACTTCCTTGATTTCTTGCTTTTCGGATCAGAGTCAGGGTCATCATCTTGCCTGGGTCGTTTGTGTTGTCCAGCATCCACTTTGCAAGATTCCTTTGAGGCAATAGCTTGAAGAGCCTCAAACATTGTTGCTTCATCAGGTGTTTTCTGCTCCTTGTTCCTCAATTTTGCAGCTAACAAGTCTCGAAGTTGTTCGATAGGAAGTTGTTCGGGTGTTGGTGGAGGCTTGTCAGTTTGGAGGTAGAATGGAGTAGATTGAGGCATTCTTTCAATGGTTTGTTTGATTCTGTTGTTCAACGTTGTGTGAATCGGCTCAATAAGTGAAGACACAGCCGGCTTGACAGGTGTAGCGAGATTATCATTCAGATATTCAGTAGTGTAATTCCGGATCATCTCGTCCATGTCAGCTTGTAGTAGTTTGTTAGCCAGCTCACTATTATCCTGGAGATCTTTGACTTGTGATGTCAAAGTCTTGACCTGTTTGGAGAGCTTTCGAACTTGGTCCTTTAGATCTCCGGATGGCTGTTGTGTCTGTTTCCTCTTCTTCCTTGCCAGATCTAGAGCTTTCTTGATTCGCTTTGATGCTGTCAAAGCTGCTTTTCCTCCCTTTTCCTTCTTGTCTGATTTGTCTTTGCGTGTTTTCTTTGCTGGTGGTGGTGGTGAGTGATGTGATGATGAAGATGAAGATGACTTGTGCTCGTGTTCTGATGGAGGTGGTGAAGGATCCTTTGAAGGTGAACCTGATGGAGTTGGAGGATTTTGCAACGATGAGTGTGGAGGAGTGTTGAGGAGGTTATCAGTGTCAAAAGGTTCTTCGTCTTGATCGAGTCCACGAAGCAACCTATCTGTCTCCTCTTTAGCTTTTCTCTGAATTTCCTCTTTCTTCTTAAGTTCGTCTTCAATCAGAACTTGAGCAACAAATTCTGGAGTGATGAGCTCAGTTTGTTCTTTTGCAACATCTTCCTGTGTAGCTTCCGTCATTATTGTGTCATGTTGTACGGTTTCGGTTTGTGGAGCTACTGTGCTGCTTGAGCCAGCCTCATGTCCTGGAAGATTTGTCGGTGTTTGATGAGGTTGTGGATGTTGAAGATTTAGAAGCATAGCTTCCCTGAGTTCTTTCTCCTCCTGCTTCTTCTCATCCCTAGTGTCTACGATGATACTCTTCAGTTTGCGTTTGTCTACTAGTGGCTCTGCAGTAGGTTCATCTTCTGTTTCTTCATCATGTGCAGCATCACTTGGTTCATTGATTGTTAAGCTTGTACCTTTTCTTTGTTCCTTCTCAGCAGTTTCCTTGCTCAATTGTTTAGTTAGTGCAAGCCCTGGAAACTCTTCTTCTTCATCAAGTTTTTCTTCCTGGTCATCTGGAGCCCTTGACCTTCTTACATAGTCTGCTTCCTCATCAGATTCGGTGCCGACCTCAGAGTCGGTTTCCGTTTCGGATGATGAAGCTGACGGTTCATCCCGAGGAATCAGCTTGGGTGCAGCTTTCCTTTTTGGTCTGGTGGGTGGCTTTTGAGCAGGCTTTGGTTGTTTGGAGGTTGTAGTATTGCTCGAGCTACCAGATTTGGCACCCCTTCTGCTTCTAGTACGAACAATAGAAGCTGGTTCATCTTCTTTCTCCGTGATACCAACTTTCTCTTCCCTGAATGCTTTGTCGTAGATCTTGAAATTCTGAGTCTTTCTGATCTCATCATCTAAGAAGTGATCTGGAATTCTCATGCCTTTGGTTCTCGGAGTAAACTTAATAGATTTGACAAAGGAGATCTTTGGATCTTCATTCATTGCTTCTCTTGGTTCAGTCCTGTCTAGCAACCTCTTGAGGAATTCTGGTGTCTTCTCAATCAAGTATGCTATAAGTAGTTTGGTGAATCTGATGAAGGGTATCACTGTTCTATCACGATCCGTGTGAATGTGATGAAGCAGATCCCTCATTATTGGTGCTGCAAAGTTGATCGGAGTCATAGTCATCATTCCATAAAATACTTGCATGTGTTCTAGCCTCGGATGCTCATGACCACTCCTTCTTCCTGAAATGGATCTGACAATCAGCATGTAGAAGGTTCTCCATGGTTGAGGCAGATATTTGACATTGAACTTTGACAGGAGTGTGAGTGATTCATTGTCAGGAATGTCATATCCAAGATCAATGAAGTAGTCCAGGATTTCCAGTTCAGACAGCATGGGATGATATTCATCATAAGTTGGTAGCATGAGTGCTGCACGAAGAGTATCGTAATCAATGTTGTATTCTTTGCGTTCCAGCTTGACAGTGAAAGATCTGTCGTCCAAGTTGGCCTTAGCAGAATGCCAGAACTGATGGATGTAGAAGGTTGGTACTGATGCTGATTTGGTGAGCAGTGGCTTGCATGGATGAGCCAGAAGAATATTCTTAACAATCTTGCATGTGTCATCTGGTATGCTCAGTTTGTTGAAGTCGATGCGAAGATTGTTCTGGTCAAACTTGACGTTGTAGTCTGAAGGGAGGAATTCACCAAGTGTAAGTAGTGGGAGGTTCTGTTGTTGTGGAGCTGATTCAGATTGTTGAGCCATTTGTGTTCTGAAAGTGTCATGTCATGAAATCAAACATCCAGATACGTTAGTTATTAGTCCGAGTTCACGTTTGATATTCAAAGACATATTTGATGCAATCATGGTTTTTAGTTAATTAACGTGTGATTAGTGACGGTATTATTATTTAACATGTAACATAGATGATTACAGCATATAAGTTATATGGTGACATGTTAATTAACACTACACAATCACAAGTAAACTAACGTTCTCACAATATACATATACATGAGAATTCATTCATGATACAAGTTTTCGAAATTTTACAAACATATGAATACTCAATAAGTATGATGTACATGATCTCGATAATATGTCCAACAAAGTTTTCGAAAGCTATCACAAACAAAGATCTCGAAAGTTTTGTGGACAAAAAGATTTCGAAAAATTTCCAAGGAAAGATTTCGAAAAAGTTACTGTTCACAAAAGATTTCGATAACTTCATAGTAAAAGATTTCGAAAAACTTCTGTTCACATTTTCTCGATAATGTCTGAAAAGATCTCGAAACTATGTTTTCTCGAAAACTTTAATGAGATATTTCGAAATCTTCCAAGATTTTCTCGAAAGAGAAAAGATCTCGAAAATTTTGAAAGATCTCGAAAAAGTTTTTGAGAAAAGATTTCGAAAAAATTTCTCGAAAAATTCTTATACAAGAATTTTTCGAAATCTTTGAAGTCGTACGTTTTGTGAGAAATCCTTGTATCTTTTGAATGAAGCCTGTATTTAGATTGATAATCATCAGTTAGAAACACAAATAGGCAACACATAAAAGATTTCGAAAAATAACGAGACATAATATTTATCTAGATCATGTTTGATGTGAAACCATGATGTGAAAACACACAATAACATCAATTAACACTTAATAGAACATATTCTAGCAGTTTAATTGGACTCAACAACATTCAAACGAAAAGCCCCAAATTGAACAAGAACCTTAATTATCTAGAACATGCAATTGGATGTTTTGGTATAAATAACAAGCATAGGCAAGTTCTAAACATATAAACAAACAAATCCCACCAATAATATCAATAAAAACATTACACATTCATAAAAACCCAAATCGGCTTAAACCCTAGATTTCGAAATCAATCCTATCGTATAAAATGTTGTAATTAGGTAATGGGTACATGATTATTAGACGTTTAAAAGCAAAAGCCCTATGATTTCATTACCTAAAACACATTTATTCATAAGGGACGAAATTTTCGAAAACCCTAGTTCTTAAATTCTAAATTGCACGAAATCTAGCCATCCAAAATGTAATTAATTGAAAACCATATCTTAGAATAAGCTAACAAACGTGAATTCACTTACGGTTTTGAGATCAAGAACGTGGATTTGGATAAAGGATTTGAGCCGTGAGATGTAAGGGGGTGTTTGTTTTTGGATTTTTGAATTTGTGAGGAAAAAAAACGGGGGGTGTTTGTTTGTTATGTTAAAGCTTTAGAAACTTTCACAACTTGGCAATTTTAGTCCCTTGACTACTAACTTAACCATAAAACATGTCCTAATGACTTAATTTAACGGTTAAACGTAACGACAGTTAATGGTAAGCTAATAAAGAAATAAAAGTGAAGAAAGAAATGATACGAGATAACCTTTAACGTTCCACCATTGCAAAGAAACATCATAACAATAAAGAAATATGCAAGTACACATGTTTGCACAAGATTTTGAAATTTTGAAGAACATTTTCTCCCCCTCAACACTTGGTGTGAAAATATTGAAATTTTGATAAACCAAAGTGTTGACGAAGATTGTGTACGAGCATTTAAGAAAACATAAGAAATTGGAAAATCTTTTTGGATTTTTTTATTTTTTTATTTTGTATTTTGTTTTTGTAAAATATTTATAAAGATAGTTTTGGTATTTGACTTGGTTAATTGTTTTCAAGAAAAGATTTAAGATCATCCGGAGTCAAACACCGCATACCAATCCGGTGAACTAGCTCAATAAACCTTCCCGGGGGTAGTGGTTTTGTGAACGAGTCTGCCAGTTGGTATTCTGTACCCACAAAATATAACTCTACTGTACCCTTTTCAACATGCTCCTTGATGAAGTGATAACGAAGATCAATGTGCTTAGACTTAGAATGCAGAACCGTGTTGCACGAGATCGCTATCGCACTTTTCGAGTCACAGTACATCGGAATCTTGTTGAATAAGTAACCGTAGTCCATTGGTTGTGTACGCATCCAAATGACTTGTGTACAGCAGGCAGACATGGCAACATATTCAGCTTCTGCTGACGATAGTGATGTGCAATCCTGCTTCTTTGATTGCCAAGACACGAGTTTATCTCCTAGAAACTACAAACCACCAGAAGTACGTTTGCGTGTATCCATACACCCTGCATGATCAGCGTCTGAACAAGCTATTAGTTCAAAACCGGAATCCTTCGGATACCAGATCCCAAAATTAATGGTTCCCTTTAAGTATCGAAGGATTCTCTTAGCCTCATTGAGGTGACGTTCAGTTGGACTGGACTGATAGCGAGAGCACATAAATACAGCAAATACAATATACGGTCTACTAGCGGTGAGATACATCAGTGACCCAATAATACTTCGGTACTTTGTGGGGTCAACTGGTTTCCCATTTGGATTCGCATCTAACTTAGTTGTGTTAGCCATAGGAGTATTGTAAGTATCACAACTGGTCATTCCATGTTTCTTAATTATCTCAAGAGCGTATTTGGACTGATTTAGGAAAATGCCACGGGGAGACTGATGAACTTGTAGTCCCAAAAAGAACGTAAGTTCACCCATCATAGACATTTCAAAAATTTGTTTCATTAATTTGGCAAAAGCGTTTGAGTACTTTTTGTTTGTAGAGCCAAAAATAATGTCATCGACGTATATTTGCACAATTAAAATATCTTCCCCGTGTTTTTGAATAAACAAAGTTGGATCTAGTAAACCTTTTGTAAAAGAATTAGCAAGCAAGAAAGCAGTAAGTTTATCATACCACGCCCTGGGGGCTTGTTTGAGACCATAAAGAGCCTTCTTAAGTCGGTAGACATGATTTGGGTGCTCTGGGTCGACAAATCCCTCTGGCTGACTAACGTATACCTCCTCACGTAGTTGACCGTTTAGAAATGCAGTTTTCACATCCATTAGATAAATGACCATGTTTTTGTGAGCAGCGTATGCTAAGTATATTCGAACAGCTTCGAGTCTAGCCACTGGTGCAAAAGATTCCTCAAAGTCAATGCCTTCCTCTTGAGTATATCCTTTAGCTACCAAACGTGATTTGTTGCGAATAACATTGCCTTCTACGTCCAACTTGTTTTTCCAAATCCATTTTAGGCCAATGACATAAAATCCATCCGGTCGTTCAACTAATTCCCAAACATCAAGACGTTTGAATTGGTTGAATTCCTCTTGCATTGATTCAATCCAGTTGTCGTAAGTGAGAGCTTCTTTAATATTTTTCGGTTCTTCATGACTAACTGTTAGAGCATAAATGCAATGTTCGGCATCAGAATGAAGTTTTTGTCTAGTCATAACTGGAGCTGTTGGATGACCAATAATGTTGACAATTGGGTCGTCACGAGTCCAATGATGTGTTGAAGGGTGAGGGTTATGAAATTACTGCATATCAGTTGATTCCAAGTTGCGTGTTGACGACTCAGCAATATCAGAAAGGTTCGAAGTCGGTGCAAACGGATTGAAGAACGCATTTGGATCATAATTTGCAGGTTCGGGTACTTGTTGTTGGTTCAGATCTTCAGTTGGGTTGTCGGTGTTGGAAGCGGTTTGTTCTTCTATTGTTGGTGATTCAGTCGGGGGTGCATCGGGTGTTACTATTGTAGTTGTAGTAACCGTTGTATCAGGTACTTGAATATTATCAGGTTGAGCAGCGGAACTAGTGGATACATCTGGTGCACGTGTCTCAAATGAATCATCGAACAAAGGAGAAAACAATGTTTCCAATTCTCGACGAGTTAGTGACAACGGTTCAGCTGAAGAATCTGGAAAGTTTAGACGGTTGGTTGCGGGTCCTAAGCTGTTTTGCTCAGAAGCCATTTCTGTGAGCTCATCGAAATTAGCATGGATAGTCTCCTGAATCTCTCTAGTACGACGGTTGTAGATTCTAAAACCTTTGGAGTTTTCACAATATCCAATGAAGATACCGACGTCAGCCTTTGCCTTAAGCTTTCCAAGATCATCACGATCATTATTCGGATAACAAAGAGATCCAAATACATGAAAGTGTTGTATGTTGGGCTTTCGTTTGTGAACAATTTCATACGGTGTGACTTTGTGACGTTTATTGATCATACAACGATTTTGGGTGTAACATGCGGTAGAGACGGCTTCTGCCCAAAGATAATCTGGTAATTGAGCATTAATGAGCATCGTTCGTGCGGCTTCCACTAACGTCCTGTTGCGTCTTTCGACCACTCCATTTTGTTCGGGAGTCCGTGCAATTGATGTTTGATGTTCAATTCCAACTTTCTCAAAGTATGCACGAAGAGTTTGATTCTTGAATTCAGTTCCATTATCTGTTCTTACAATTCTTACTGTGTTGCGAAGTTGAACCTGAATTTTCGTGAGAAAGGTGATTATCATTGATGGAGCTTGATCTTTGCTTCGAAGAAAGTAGACCCAAGTCCATTTGGAGAAGTCATCGACTATCACAAGTATGTATCGTTTCCCATTAATCGTTTGTACTCGCATTGGTCCACATAAATCCATATGAAGAAGTTGAAGAACATGATCAGTGCTCGGTTCTGGTTTGGTGGTGAGGTGTGCACGTTTGCTCTTTCCTTGTTCACAAGCGGGACATAGGTGATCTTTTGCATATCGGAACCTTGGAAGACCGTCAACTAGTTTATGGCGAGCAAGATCAGTCATAGTTCGGAAGTTGAGATGTGACATGCGTTGGTGCCATAACCAGGATTTTGTCGATTCAGCCTTTGAAAGTAGACAAATGGGAGAGGAAGCGGTCATGTCGGACATTGAAATTGTATAAAGACTGTTTCCACGTGTGCCGGACATGAGATCATTTCCTTGTAGATCACGAACAAAGCATGTTTTCTCCCTGAATGCAACTTCCAGATCACCATCACAAAATTGACCAACTGAAAATAGATTGTGACCAAGGCCTTCAACATAATAAACACGACTAATTTCGATATTCCCACTGACATAGTCCCCATAGCCCATAATTGCAGCGAAATGATCATTCCCGAATCTGACAGTACCAATGAACTTTGAGACAAAGTTTTTAAGCAGTTTGAGATTGCCTGTCATGTGTCGGGAGCATCCGCTATCAACAATCCAGAGAACAATTTGCACCACCTGCATCACATGAAAGAGACGACGATGGTACAAGGGTAAGGGTGGAACCCGAAGAAGTTGTGGGTTCCGTTGGGTTAGAAGCACACATGTTAACAATTTTAGGAATCCATTTAAAGCTATGTGTCCTTTGTAACCAACGTTGCCAATTCCAACTAGATTTAGCCTTCTTTAAATCAAATTCAGTGACAGTTGGCATGATCCTAGAGGTATTGTTCGCAACTACTGGGTTGACTATATCATTCTTAGAAACTACACAGGGCATACGTCCTAGCACAGATTTAGAAGCATTAGTGGGCCTAGATTTTCTGCCTAATGTACGTTTCTTAAGACGAGATAAAAGAGAATTTGCAACACATTTGGAATGATCACCAGATAACATACTTTTACGACAAAACACACATGAAGCATCAACTTTTAAAACATTCAAGGGTTCATCATTCGTTACACATAGATTAGGATTACAATTTGCCAAATCATTATCTAAATCTAGTGCAGGATGAGTCTTATTCAAAGTCCTAGGGTGTTCTTCTACTTTAGAGGCTTCTAGTGTCTCTCTTCTACGTTGCAAAATCCTATTCTTCCTTTTCATTCGTTTATGCTTGGATCTGCTAACGCTATGAGTGGCAACTATTCCTGTAGAAGTGGAAGGATCCAAATTAGACTTCTTAGTGTGTTATGCTACGTTTGTTATGTCTAAAGAGTAAATTCCTGGAGCAATTACATTAGTGTTGACAGATTTTCCTTTTTCAAGCTTACGTATTTTCTCTTTCAACTCAATGATAATGTGCATTTTATCTTGTATTTCACTGTCGAGTTTTCTGTTCGAATAAAAATATTCATCACGACTCTTTTGCCAAAAATCTGTAACTTCTTGCAATTCTGCAATCTCCTTTTCATATCTCGAGATTTTACTTTTAAGTTCCTCGTTTTCGTTTTGAAAAGTTGTAGAAGTTTTGAGACTTTGTAATTCCAGTTCGAAATCAAGACTTTGGTTTTGACACCATTCAAGCTTTTTGTTGAGTTGAGAAATCTCATTTGAAAGTTTGTTTTGCACATCATCGTTGTGTTTTCGGAGATTAACGTTTTCATCTTTTAATGTCTCAATTTGTTTATACAACAACTCAACATCATCACAGTGATCATCAACAAGCATGGAAGTACCAGATTCATAAAGAGAATTCATAATCACAGAAATTATATCAGCATTAAGAACATCTATGATGAACATCTATGATATAATTTCTGTGATTATGAATTCTCTTTATGAATCTGGTACTTCTATGCTTGTTGATGATCACTGTGATGATGTTGAGTTGTTGTATAAACAAATTGAGAAATTAAAAGATGAAAACGTTAATCTCCGAAAACACAACGATGATGTGCAAAACAAACTTTCAAATGAGATTTCTCAACTCAACAAAAAGCTTGAATGGTGTCAAAACCAAAGTCTTGATTTCGAACTGGAATTACAAAGTCTCAAAACTTCTACAACTTTTCAAAACGAAAATGAGGAACTTAAAAGTAAAATCCCGAGATATGAAAAGGAGATTGCAAGAAGTTACAGATTTTTGGCAAAAGAGTCGTGATGAATATTTTTATTCTAACAGAAAACTCGACAGTGAAATACAAGATAAAATGCACATTATCATTGAGTTGAAAGAGAAAATACGTAAGCTTGAAAAAGGAACATCTGTCAACACTAATGTAATTGCTCCAGGAATGTACTCTTTAAACATAACAAACGTAGCACAACACACTAAGAAGTCTAATTTGGATCCTTCCACTTCTATAGGAATAGTTGCCACTCATAGCATTAGCAGATCCAAGCATAAACGAATGAAAAGGAAGAATAGGATTTTGCAACGTAGAAGAGAGACACTAGAAGCCTATGAAGTAGAAGAACACCCTGGGACTTTGAATAAGACTCATCCTGCACTAGATTTAGATAATGATTTGGCAAATTGTAATCCTAATCTATGTGTAACGAATGATGAACCCTTGAATGTTTTAAAAG
>LBNU01004267.1:116173-126438 GCA_014162995.1 Artemisia annua | reverse complement strand
AGCTTGATACTTGGGGCATGGTGGAGTGAATAAGGCTAAAGAGACATTTCTGTCAAGGCAGCTTTACTATCTTTCTATCTTTATTTGCATGTCATTCGTAAAACCTTTTGTGTCTTTTGTTACTTCCGCTGCTAAACTTTGTTTATTTTCCGCTGCAAACTCTATTTACTTTTTCCGCTGCTACTTTGACTTAAGAGTCAATGTACTCTAATCGGTTTGTAATTCGAATGATATGTTTTGCAACATTTATAAACGTCCCGTGTTGTGGTCGTTAGCTATAAATGTGCCTGGTTTCTATTTGCGTAATACCCCCAGCATGATAGCTGCCGTATTTGAGTTGGGGGTGTTACAAAGACCGCTCCGATAGCATAATCGCTAGCATCGCACATAAGCTCAAAAGGCAAGTCCCAATCGGGGGCAACTAAAATCGGAGCTTTCGTCAATTTCTTCTTAAGTATATCAAACGCTTCAACACACTCATTAGAGAAGAAGAACGGAGCATCTTTTTCAAGCAAATGGGTTAGAGGTCGGGCAATCTTAGAAAAATCTTGAATGAAACGTCGATAAAAACAGGCATGACCTAAAAAACTACGAATTCCTCGAATGGTGGTGGGATGAGGTAGCTTTGCGATTACATCGACTTTAGCTCTGTCGACCTCAATCCCGGCTTTGGAAATCTTATGGCCGAGGACAATGCCCTCTTTAACCATGAAGTGGCACTTTTTCCAATTAAGAACCAAGTTGGTATCTTCACACCGTTTTAGCATTTTCTCCAAATGGGAAAGGCAAGATGTAAAAGAATTTCCATAGACAGAGAAATCATCCATGAATATTTCCATAGTCTTCTCGATCATATCTTGGAAAATGGCCNGCTCTGTCGACCTCAATCCCGGCTTTGGAAATCTTATGGCCGAGGACAATGCCCTCTTTAACCATGAAGTGGCACTTTTTCCAATTAAGAACCAAGTTGGTATCTTCACACCGTTTTAGCATTTTCTCCAAATGGGAAAGGCAAGATGTAAAAGAATTTCCATAGACAGAGAAATCATCCATGAATATTTCCATAGTCTTCTCGATCATATCTTGGAAAATGGCCGTCATACAGCTTTGGAACGTGCCTGGAGCATTACATAAGCCAAAGGGCATACGTCGATAAGCAAACGTCCCATAAGGGCAAGTAAAAGTGGTCTTTTCTTGATCCTGAGGATCGATCGGAATCTGAAAGTAACCGGAGAAACCATCAAGAAAACAATAGAACTCATTTCCCGCTAGACGTTCTAGCATTTGGTCCATAAAAGGAAGTGGGAAATGGTCCTTTCGGGTCTCATCATTAAGCTTACGATAGTCGATACAAACTCTCCATCCTGTGACAAGACGTTTGAGAATTAGCTCATTATCTTCATTCGTCACTACGGTCATTCCACCTTTCTTCGGGACACAATGGACCGGGCTA
Organism: Artemisia annua; assembly: GCA_014162995.1. NCBI lineage: Eukaryota > Viridiplantae > Streptophyta > Magnoliopsida > Asterales > Asteraceae > Artemisia > Artemisia annua. Next base: position 124,985 of record LBNU01004267.1, on the reverse strand, counting down.
ACCCGTAAGCTATCGGAAATGGGGTAAATCATCCCATGGTCGAGGAGTTTGATAACTTCCTTCTTAACTTCATGGATTTTCGGGTTAACCTGTCGTTGTTGTTGGATTACGGGTTTAAAATTATCTTCGAGCAAAATCTTATGAGTGCAAAAACGAGGGTCTATGCCCTTAATGTCGGAAATTTGCCAAGTGATGGCACTCTTATGCTTCTTAAGCACATCTAAAAGACGGGTCCTCTCCTCATCTTTAAGGTCTTAGAAATGATAACGGGAAATTTGTCGGTCCCTTCTAAGAAAGCGTATTCGAGATGAGGAGGTAAATCCTTGAGCTCGAGCTCCAGAGGATTTTCGTTAGACGGCTCAACTTCTTTAACTTCGGTGATTTTAAGGTCCATCGGAGGGAGAGAAGGTGTAGGATCTTCATTCAATAATTTTTCAAGCAAGCGGATATCTCCCTCCGGATCAATATCGGAATTATCAATTTTTGAAGAAATAGAATCATTAGAAAGATAAGCCTCGATCTCTTCCAAGACGAAATCACTTCCCTCAAACGGAGTAAGGGAAGGGGAATAGTCGGATACAATTGGTTCAAAAGAAGGAGTGGGATTGCCACTCGAAGCATTGTTTGAAAAACCGAGAAGCTCTTGAGCATACTCCTCCGTAGCAATATCAATAACATCAATACGGTTAAGAGATTCAACATCGTAATTGGAGGAGTATCTCGAAGTTTGGTCCAAATTAAAAGTGACGGCTTCACTTCCATCGCACAAAGTAATCTCTTCATCGTAAACATCAATCAAAGCACGACCGGTCCTTAGGAAACCTCTTCCGAGAATGAGAGGAACCTGTGGATCGGCATCAAAATCAACAATCACAAAATCAGTGGGGAAATGGAACTTTCCCACATTGACGACGACATCCAAGGCTATTCCCACTGGACGGGAAGTAGATCGATCGGCAAGCTCGAGGGTCATGCAAGTTGGGGTCAGTTCAGGAAGAGACAATTTCTTCCAAACGGATAAAGGCATAAGGTTAATGCTAGCACCAAGATTGGCCAAGGCGAAGCACTGAACCATCCCCGGAAAATTACACGGAATAAGAAACTTGCCGGGATCTCCAAGCTTTTCGGGAAGCTTCTTAAGGAGAACCGCCGAGCAATTCTCGTTTAAAGGAGTTTTAGTCATTTCAAACANGATAAAGGCATAAGGTTAATGCTAGCACCAAGATTGGCCAAGGCGAAGCACTGAACCATCCCCGGAAAATTACACGGAATAAGAAACTTGCCGGGATCTCCAAGCTTTTCGGGAAGCTTCTTAAGGAGAACCGCCGAGCAATTCTCGTTTAAAGGAGTTTTAGTCATTTCAAACAATTTCTCTTTATTATTCAACAATCTTTTAATCATGGACGCAAATTTTGGCATCAAAAGAATAGCATCCGCGAGACTTATATCAAAATGCAAATCTTTGAAAATCTGAAAGAACTTTTCCATTTGGTGGTTTGTTTTCTCGCGGAGCTTTTGATCATTAAGACGAGAAGGATAACGAATTGACGGTTTCGGATTTTTCTTCGGAATCTCAACTTTAGGAGCATCTTCGGGCTAAACTTCTTTGGATTTGGACGGTTGGACAACCGGAGGTTGACGTTTTCGGTTCTTCCGTTATTAGTAGGAATTACCGGGTCCTTTGTCGCCTCGGTCTCACAGTCGACTACCTCTGGAGGAAGAGAAGACGAGGTAGTCGAAGCCGTGGGTCCATCGTATGAAACAGCACTTCGAGTTGTGATCAAGGTTGTAAAAATCGCTAGGCGCTAGAGAGGCGGTCGGGTAAGGCCTAGTGATTAATCGGTTAGGCGGGGATTAATCGGGGATTAATCGGATTGGAATTTTTATGCACAATATTGTAATTTTAGATATTATATTATATTATACGTATGAGATAAGCATAATGCGTCAAAGTTTAAATGTTTCAAGTGTTCAAATATAAACATAATACATAATTCTTCAAAGTTCAAAGTCAAACATAGATATTACTTGGTTTGTTGACCATTTTTAAGCCGTCTTTGACTGATTTTGTCCGATTAATCGGTTTGTTGACCAATTTTTAAGCGATTTTGACTGATTTTTAAGCGATTTTGTTGACTGATTTTTAAGCGATTTTGTCTGATTAATTGGTTTGTTGACCGATTTTTAAGCGATCTTTGACCAAAACGATTAAATAGGCCGATTATGATAAATCAAGGCGCTCTGTGAGCGATCAGAGATTATGCGGGGATTAATCGGCCGCCTGGGCCGATTTTTACAACATAGGTTGTGATTGCTTTCAAATCACCCCTCAGGCTAGCAATTGTATTACTCGGAAGAGAACTAGATGTCGATGGTTGATTCATTTGAAGAAAACTACTCATCATTTGCTTAAGCTCATTCGTTTGTCGAGTCATGGTCGTGTCGATCTCTTTCTTAAGTTCAACCCTCATGTTGTTGATTTGATTTTGCATAGCTCGCATGCTAACATTGATTGATTTCATATAATTTGCAAGCTCGGGAGAAGGTTGAACTTGTTGTGGTGGTTGATGATAAACTTGTTGTGGTGGAGGGGCTTGATAATTTTGAGCTTGGTTGAAATTGGTTCCACGGTTTTGATTGTATCCTTGGTTTTGATAATCTTGGTTATTTTGAGGATAACGGTTTTGATGAGTTTGCACGGGTGGATACCCAGGTGGCCCCATTTGGTTGTTTTGAGTACGAAAACCTTGGTTTTGATTGTAGTTTGCGGCGGCTACATTAGCATTGTAAACTTGGCCATCGGTGGCTTGACAATCATAATACGGATGGGGTCCACCACAAATTTTCAGTAACGGCTTTAACGGGCTCAGGTTTTTGGTTCTGAAGCTTAAACTCTTTCACCATACAACGGATAGCATCGGTAAGTTCGGCCAATTCCGATGATTGGACCGATGAAGAAGAAGGAGTAAAAGAAGTCACTTTTGAAACATTCGGTTTGTTACGAGAAGTCGGAACCTTATATTTTTTCTCGATGATCGTTAAACTATCCCTTGGTGTACGATTCAAGATATTGCCACCGGCGGCTGCGTTTAAAGAATCTTGATCGTTTTGGGTCAAAGCGTTATAAAACGTGTCGATTTGGTGCAATTCGGAGAAACCATGGTGAGGACATTTTCGAAGAAGATCCTTAAAACGTTCCCATGCCTCACCAAAGTTCTCATCAAAACGTTGTTGGAAATTGGTTATATCATTCTTAAGATTAGTCGTTTTGGACGGAGGAAAGAAATGATTAACGAATTTTGAGACGAGTTCTTGCCATGTAGTGATGGAACAAGGGGGTTCTTTTTCGAGCCAAATCCGGGTTGCCTCCTCGAGTGAAAATGGGAATAACATGAACTTAATAGCATCGTAAGGGACATCCTTAAATTTCATGGTCGAAGATAACTTATTGAACCATCGGATGTGTGCGTGAGGATCGTCCCTCTCAAAACCGTGAAATTGGTTTGATGTGACAAGGTGAATCAAACCGGTTTTAAGTTCAAAATTATCGAAAAGTATCGGTGGTAAAATGATTGCGTCTCCATATCCCTCGGTGGGACATTGGAGCAACTCTTGCATAGTACGTTGATCGGCCATCTCGGTGATGGGTGCTTCAACAAGAGTACGTATCTCGGGTACGTTAGCTCGTTTACGACGTCCACGATAGTGTTGAGTCGGTATGGTCGGAGATTTATCGATTAATCTCGACCATGAACGTGTGAGCATACACTAAAAAGAAACCAAAGTAAAAAGAAAAAGAAAAACAAATTTGAAAAGAAAATATTTTTTTGTTTTTATATATAAGAAAACTTAAAAATCACAATATTTTTCTTTTTTCTTTTGTTCATATATCACAATATTTTTGTGATCGATTCGTCAAACGAAATTTTTTCGTTCAAATCTACGCGCAGCAAGGCGGGAGGGCAAAGGTGCTCCATAGATGCTTAAAAACCTGCCCTCTTCAGCTCGACAATTTAATGTCAAACTTACCTTTACCTCGGTTATTCGGTTGTAGAATTAAAGTAGTCCAAAAACTTTTAACTTCACGATCTCTTTTTGTGTTCGAATTTATTTGGTTTACAACACTCTCAAGAGGGAGAGTGAGGATTTTATTTTGTTTTTGGTATTTTGTAAACACTTTAGGAAAAGTGTTTCATATTTTTTTATTTTTACTTTTTATATAAGAAAATATTTACAAAAGGAAGGTTTTTCAAAACACAATTTTAAAAACGAAAACCAAAATTCACTTCAACCTTCCCCGGCAGCGGCGCCAAAAATTTGATTCCGGAAAATCAATATAGTATATATATAAGTATTCTCCAAGGAAATCCGAAAGAAATACAGATAACCTGAGGTCGTAGTCCGTGTGAAGGTGTGAATGGAAAATCGATAATCGTGTCGAAAATCGTGAAGTGAAAAGTGAAAGTAAGAGATATATGAATTATAACATTAAAATGTGAAATAACGATTAAAAACAAGTAAGCACACAAATAAAACAATCAAATTAAACACACAAATCCTAAAACGCAAACTAAACTTAAAAACGTACGAAATAAAATTCTAAAACGCACCTAAATAGTAGAATCCTAAAGGAAAAGCCCTAAAAATATAAAATTAATTTTCCTAAGCTAAAAATGAGAAAAGAAAATTATAGAAAAAAGAAATATATATTGGACTTTTTATTTATTTATTATGATTAAAGAACTAATTAAAAGAAAATAAATCTAAAGAAATAGTAAAAATATTCAAATAAATCTGAGATTTTTTATAAAATTTGATTTAACTAAAAGAAAGTTAATAAAAATTTGAAAACAGTAAGAACTACTTTGAATAAGCTACTACTAGCTTAACCAGTTTCTAAAAGCTATTTATAAAAGATATAAAAGAAGGTATAAAAGAAAATGGAAGGAGGAGTATAACGAGAAATCCCTAGGGTGCTAATGGTAGTGAGTGTGTGGTTTGTGGTCTGGGTATGCAAGAAGTCCACGGTTCGAATCCCTTTTTTACTAAAATTTTAAAACTATATTTTATATTTTAGTTTTTTTCCTTTCACCAAACTATGAAACAACAATTTTGAGTAAACTTTTGTAAAGCTAAACTTTCTGAAAAGCTTCTAATAAGCTCAGCAACACTTATCCACCCCAACAGTTGCTTAAGTGAGATTTATGAATCAAAAGCTAGCTTAAGAAATGCTCAAAAGTTACAACTAGAGTGAACAATATAACACTAAAGCTAAAGCAACTCAACAAGCTCAGTCAATTAAGCAAAGAAGCTAGAATAAGCTAAAAACAAACTGATAAACTTAAACAAACAAATAAGCTAAATCTGAAAACACTCACACCTAACAGTTATAACAATCAACTAGAAGGCTTATATTAGCAATCCTAATAAGCTCAATAGTAAAAACTTAGCAAAGATCTGAGAAGCTTATAAGATGAGCTTATAAATGAACAAAACTCAAAGCCAAGAGATCCAACTAGCAGCTAGATAAGGGCTTAATAAATCAGGTTGTTGTACTACTTAGGTTGGGTGCAGGGGGTCTAAGTTCAATCAATCAACTAACTGGCTTGAAACCAGCTAGCAAATAAGCTCTTATGTCTAAAATGAGAATTGAATCAAGCAAACAGTACAACTAGCTTCACAAAACAGCAAAATTCAAACAATAACATCAAACATCCAGCTAATTATGATCCCTAGAAATCTGTCAAATACTTAACTGTTCTTGGTGCAGGGGAGTCTATGGGCTAATCAGGTGATTTTGAGCAGTGATTAAGGTGAGCAAATGATTACCAAATTCAAATTTCTTTTTGATTATGGTAAACAAGCAACCAAACTCCACAAATCAACTTTCAAATCCTATTTCCAATCTATATTAAAGTCTACAGATGATCTAGAAGATTAAGTAATTTATGAGCAAATTATTATTATTTTTTTACTTTTTGAGTATTTTGAAAATTTTGACTAAACTGAATTTGGAATGGTCCTAAATGATTAAGAATGATGTAATAAGCTAATATGAACCTAGATAATGCTAAACTAACAACTTATGCAACTAATTCTATGGTTATGTAACTAAAATTCTTAACTGTTATGGAAACTATTATAAAAAAATGAACTAAAAATGGATTTAAGACTTACTAAACAACCTCAGCTCAAACAGAGGTATACTTGAATAGAGCCTATCTTTACAGTAGGCCTCCAAATACAGCTTCTACTTCTTCTGAATAAGCTCAGCTTATCAAATAAGCTGAGTTTGACTTTTTGACTTTTTTGGTTTATGAGAGATTTAGATCTGATTATCCTACTAAGCCACTCACAAAAGCTATAGAAGCTTAAATGAGTTACCACTATTATGAAATCAGCTTATTGAAGCTGGAATTTGATTAAGGAAAACATATTTATTGATTTTTTATAGGATTTTTTGATTTTTTTGTGCTTTTTGATATGAGATTCACAAACTTAAGAGATTAATATGAGTTTACACTAAAACTGATTTAAAAGAGCTTATAGGACAGTAACATAAGTGTAGGATCTAAACACACGCCTTGTGTTAGAGTGATACTTTGAGTTATATTATTAAGCATGCGGAATATACTTAACAATACTTAGAATGTTTATTGTATGATGTAATACAAGTGAGAACAGTTGTAAGTTTAACACAAAGCTTCAATATTATTGATAATAATACGAGTGATCTTGCTTATCACTAGGGTTAAACCTTGAAGCTTTCTAATGTTGATACGTACCTAGAACAATGACCTAGGACCTCCTTTTATAGCACAAGGAGTCCTTTACAAGATAAAGATAAAACTAACAGAATAGAATATACATAAAGATCTTTTCTATATTCGAATACATAACAGTTATCCTAACAACAGTGGTAATAATATGTACTAGCAGTGGTAATGTGTTTCCACTGCTAATGCATTCTTCAGCAGTGTCTTCCACAAGCTTATCAATGGTAACTGTTAGCTTTATTCCCAACAATCCTCCCCTAAACTTATGATTTCTCTGCAAATCAATAAGTTTCTTCAATCTACATCATCTCTTAGGATCTGGGAATTCTTCCAAACACTTCACTTTCTTCTTAATGCTTGAATAGCTCTTGAACCTTGTTCTTGAATCCTTTTAATCAATGCTCTTACCTTCTCAGTATCTTCATGGACTCTTATTTGTGTTGAAAACATTGAAGTCAGAGTTCCAGCTCTAAGTGGATATTCTTTCTCAGCAAACATAGAAGCATCCACTCCAGCTTTTGTAGAAACATGATGAACTTCACATGAGTCATAATAAATCCATGTAGTTTCCACACCTATAGCTTCAAACTTCCAAAAGTTTTCATTCATGTTTAGTTCATAGAGCCTTCTTAAATCAACCCATAACTGCATTTCCTTCACATCTTTAAGACTGCCATCATCAAATCTTTGTTGAACCAATCTCCATAGTGCATCAAGATCATCTCTGACACATGCTTTGATAAGTTCTTCAAACTGAATGAATGAAAAAGTTTCACCACCTAGCCTTGTAATTTTCCATGTTGAAGCAAAGTTGCTAGCAGTGTAAACTTCCCAATCAATGATAGGATGTCTGACTTGCAGTGGGTCTGGATAAAAATCTTCTTCTTCTATCAAGATCATATCAGTCAGCTGTTCTTCTGTGAATTTCTCAGACTGAACCTTTTGTTGTTCAACAAATCTTGTTTTCTTTTGGGTTTGAGGTTCTGTATCTTTAGCCTTTCTCTTCAGGTGAGGAAATCTTCTTTCTTCTTCTTCAGAGTTCATAGGAATAAAGTCAAGATCTTGCCTTTTAACTCTGTAGTAGACACCTTCAACCTGATCATGGGTCATTCCTTTGAATTGATGCATTTTCCAACCACCAACACTACAACAGTAAATCTTCATCCATGAAATAACTTGTGCCTTAGTTGGTTTTCTTGATTTCTTTTGACCCTTTCTGACTGAACCAATTGCTTCTTGAAGTGCTTGTCTATTCTTCATCTCAATAAAATCTTTCAACTGAGCTGTTCTTTGTTCCTCAGTTAAAGTCATATCTACAATAAGGTCAATTGCTTTCCTCTTGATTACTGGATCATGCTTAACCAAGAATTCAACTTCTTCAGCTGTAGGTACATATGTGAAATCTGGAGTCTTCTCACTCAGAATTGTAGGTGGAATAGTGGAAATTGGATTACATCCATAGGAGCAGTGGTTTCCATTCTGTCCAATCTTTTAGCCTCCATGAAGTCTGCAACTTTATCTTCTCTAATCTTTCTGGCAACTTCAGCATCATGATCAACTTGAGCTTGTACTCTTCTTTTAACTTTCCTTTTTGGTTGCTCTTCACTCTATAATACTGCTTTACCCTTTTCTTTTCTTATCTTCTCAATTTCTTCTTTTGCAGTGGTAATGGTCTGACTAGCAGTGGGAACCATTTGCTCTGCAGTGGTAATGTGAACTTCAGTGGGCATTGAATCAGCAGTGGAAATATTTGTTGCAGCAGTGAAATCTTTTTGCCCTGGTTGATTTGTATCAAGTTGATGCTATAGAGGAATTTCTTGCTCTTTAGTATCATCCATTTGCTCAAATGCCACATCTTTAACTCCAAAATCAACATCAGCATCAAAATCATCTTCTTCTCTGAAATCAATTCTCCTCCCCTTGGTTTCAGCATCAGTTTTCCTCCCCTGTTTGGGAGAATTCCCAAAATCTTCAAAGAAATCTTCACTGGGAGAGGATGAAGAAGATACCATCAACTTTGCAGTCCTTTTCTTTTG